>CM042263.1:2505245-2530245 GCA_023566225.1 Romanogobio albipinnatus
AAGTCGTGTTTATGACGGCAGGTGCGTTCAAGTCACTTAACGCTGAGCAGAAAAATGCTGGGTTGTTTCAACCCAAATTTGTGTCAAATATGGACAAACCCGACCGTTGGGTTCATTTTTTGTATAAAGTACAACAACTGGGTATGTCCATATTTGACCCAAATTTGGGTTGAAACAACACATTTATTAGAGTGAGTAAGAGGGCGGTGTAGCCTACTTTCAAAAACAAAAACACAGCACGGTTCTTAAAAGTCTACTTCTAGAAAATGAAGAACAAGGAGTGCATTGTGCGTTATTTTTGTAAATGTTTTTAATGAAGCCACTGTAAACTTTAGGCTACACATGGGCGTCGGAACCATTGTTTGTGGGTGGGACAAGACCCACACACTTTTTACGATCAATGATATTGGACCCACTCACTTTTATCGTCTCTAACATTCAGCACATGTGTGTTTACCTACCCCTAATCGATAAACACTTATTATTAAACACGTTAGACGCTTTATTTCCACTTTTCTAATATTTTCTTCATTTTTATTGAAAATAAAGGCCTTTCCGATCTGATATGTGATGGGAAAAGAGAGAAGATGGAGTTCGGCGAATTGATGGAGTGAGCGATTTTACCTCACGGCACAACTCCAGACAAATCCCGCCATTTCCAACCGTTCACTCATGTATGAAGGTTTTACAGCATGGGCCTATTGAACACATCTATTACAACAATTACAATCCAAATTAATCATATAACGCACATGCTTAATCCTTAATCCAGAAGTAGGCTATAGCCTTACTTACGAAAAACGCGGACACGTTGTAGGCTAACCCTGCTGAAAAATCCATCTTAAACCAGCCTAAGCTGGTCAGGCTGGTCTTAGCTGGTCAAACTGGTCTTAGCTGGTCAAACTGGTCTTAGCTGGATATTGTTGGTCTTAGCTGGTCAAACTGGTCTTAGCTGGATATTGTTGGTCTTAGCTGGTCTTAGCTGGTCAGGCTGGTTTTAGCTGGTCAGGCTGGTCTTAGCTGGTAATTGTTGGTCTTTGATGGTTTTAGCTGGTCTTCGCTGATTTTAGCTGGTCAGGCTGGTCTTAGCTGGTCAGGCTGGCTGACTGTCCCTATTTTTTCTGCCACTGGGTGTTTAGACAAATAATTTATATCTGTATATGGACCATGTAATCTGATTAATTTGTAATTAGGTAAAATGTTCATCAGCTAAGTTAGGCTGGGAGACCAGCTAAAACCAGCTAAACCAGGCTGGAAGACCAGCTTGACCAGATAAGCCAGGGTGGGAGACCAGCTAAAAGCAGCTTGACCAGCTAAATCAGGCTGGGAGACCATCTAAAACCAGCTTGACCAGCTAAATCAGGCTGGGAGACCATCTAAAACCAGCTTGACCAGCTAAGTCAGGCTGGGAGACCATCTAAAACCAGCTTGACCAGCTAAGTCAGGCTGGGAGACCATCTAAAACCAGCTTGACCAGCTAAGTCAGGCTGGGAGACCATCTAAAACCAGCTTGACCAGCTAAATCAGGCTGGGAGACCATATAAAACCAGCTTGACCAGCTAAATCAGGCTGGGAGACCATCTAAAACCAGCTTGACCACTTGACCAGCTAAATCAGGCTGGGAGACCATCTAAAACCAGCTTGACCAGCTAAATCAGGCTGGGAGACCATATAAAACCAGCTTGACCAGCTAAATCAGGCTGGGAGACCATATAAAACCAGCTTGACCAGCTAAATCAGGCTGGGAGACCATCTAAAACCAGCTTGACCAGCTTAATCAGGCTGGGAGACCATCTAAAACTAGCTTGACCAGCTAAATCAGGCTGGGAGACCAGTTTAGCCAGGCTGCTAAAACCAGCTACTTCCAACTTAAACCAGCTAAAACCAGCCAACCAGCTTAGGCTGGTTTTAGCTGGATTTTTCAGCAGGAAATTCAAGGCATATAATAGTGTGACCGTCCTGTTTTCCCAGGACATGTTTTCCCAGTTTTCAAGTCCTGTCCTAGCCCTAATATAATAATGTTCTATCCATACAGAGGGGGCATATGCCTACTTTAAATGTATTGAAATTAATAAGGAATCTTTGAGAAAACTTCGAGTATCATTTGAGTACGATCTCATTAGTCACCCTACAATATAATAAATATAATATAAATACAAATATTTATCAATAATAGGCCTACAAACATTTAGCTTTATCATTGCATATCTGTCTATCAAACAATTAAACCGTTCATATTTCATTGTTCATCATTCTTACCCTTTTCAGTCCTGTCACCATCAAAATGGCCTCTTTTAAAGAAATTTTACTTAAAAAGTATCACGAAAAGGCACACATCTAAAAAGCATTGTCAAGATTAGCCTACTCAAGACACCATTTAATTATAAAAAACGTGTTAACAACAATATATTAGTGAAGTTATTCAAAATATTAACGTAGCCTACACTGTAAAAAATAAAAACGGAAAATATACTGGTAATTTTCTGCCTGTACATTATCCAGTAATTTACGGACATTTCCGTTAACCCTTAAAACACAAGTAATGTGTTATTCAAAATGCATAAAACACCTGTAAAAAAACAATACGGAAAATTCCTTCATATTTATACAGTAGCCCTATTTTTACGTTTTTTACGGGGTTTTTTTTAGGGGAGAGCGGGGCACAACCTAACGCTTTTTGACTTTTTTTAGTTTGTGTAAATCCACTTGGGGTTCAGAGTAGGCTATTTATTGTTTCCCACATTAATTGCACACATGTCTAGTACAATTATGTGGTTTTGTTTCATTAATACAGTGTATACTTTTTTCTTGATTTACCCCGAAATAATGGAAGTGAAATGTGACAACATGCCCCATAGGTGGGGTTCATTGTAACGTGTGCTGGGGCACAATGTAACATGACCAAACAACAGCTTAAAATGTGACCTGATATAATCAAAAAAATATACAAGACAAACTAAAATATCTTGTCAACAAAATACAATTATTAACTTTTTAAAATATAATAATGGCATTTTTTAATCATTAAAAATATAAGCATTTTTGAGTTTGACTACAAACACGTCGCTAAATACAGCTGTACAGCAGAGTTCAAAATAAGAATGAATAATTTCTGAACATTAACTTGAATTCATAAAAGTATAGAATATAATGGCATATTTCTAATAGGGGCTCATTGTAACGCAGTGTTACCCGCACCCCATCTGCGCAACTGGGATTTAAATCACTTCTGATGGTTGGATCAGCATTACACTAAAAAAAAAAGGTTCTATATGGCACCAAAAAAGGTTCTTGTCTCGTAATCATAGGGGAACCTTTTTTAGTGCTATATAGCACCTTAGTCAAAGAACCACTGAAGAACCACTGAAGCACCAAAATTGGTGCTATATAGCACTAAAAAAGGTTCCCCTATGATTACGAGACAAGAACCTTTTTTGGTGCCATATAGAACCTTTTTTTTAGAGTGTAGATTTTCTTTTCTTTTCTTCTTAAAGTCATATTACAGCCTCTATTTTAGAGAATGCGTAACTTCTCTTACGAAAAATAACCATGGTTTTATTATAGTAAAAGTGTAGTAACCATGTTTTTTTGGCTAATTGATTATCATTTATATAGCCACAGTTTTACCACAAATACCATGGTTAAACTATGGTTAGAGAAGCAAAACCATGGTTATTTTGTGGTTACCATGGTTTAACTACAATAACCATGGTTTTTTGGTTTTATTTGTAGTAAAACCATGGTTCATTTTCGTAAGGGTTTGCTGGCACATCTTAACCTGACTTAAACACACACATCAAAACAAAAGATTCAAAAGAGTGAAACCACCACCCCCAACAAAGGGGTTTAAAGAAATTCATGACTCCAAAGCCCATCCTCACAGGGAGTGGTGATGCACGAGAACGGTGATGGGGCAAGAAAGTGTGTGAGAGGGGAACGATTGACCGACGGTCACGAGATCCGCTTGAAAGACGAGTCTACGTAAACGCAGAAGGAGACGTGGATTGGGTCTGGATGAACTCAGCTATGCAGGTGGAGTTAAAAGATAACACTGAGAACGAGACACTCCCTCATTAGTCTACGAGAAATGAGGGAATTAGGCTACGACAGAGAATTGAATGACAAAGGGAAACGTGAAAGACATAATAATTATGCACACATGAACATGGACCAGGGAACACGATCATACCTCACCTTACGGCGTGTCCAGGACATAATCATAGAACTCGAAAACATTGTAATTACATGCCTTAGGGCTGGTTAAAGTGCACTAGAATAAGTGGATAATGAAGCTAAATTGCTGGGAAAAAGTAAAAGTTCACATTGTCATATGCATCTATAATTGAACGAATTACCTTCACATTTACAGTTGAAACTTTCACTATGGAGCTTGTTTAAACCTATTTTATGGCGCAATAATGGTGTAGCAGTTCTAGTACTATGATCTCTGACTAAAGTATGGACAGTTTTGAGGCAATCAGTAAAATCAAGAATTTTCCGCCTCAATCACATCTAATCAGGGCGTGAGAGACAGTGATAGTGAACGAGTGGCTTAAAGTCCTCATTCTGCACATACTGAAGAGGGCAATCATCTCATCACAGTCAGGTGCATGGAAACACTTTCATTTTTATACATTTGTAGTAAAAGTATACATTTGATTTGTTGGATTTGGTGTGCTAACATTAAAAACGAATTTTTAATAGGCTAATAATGATAAATATTCCCCACATGAAAAAAATACTATAGTATATTATAGTAAAATTACTGTAGTAAACACTATAGTGTTTTTGAACCATACTATACTACACTCTAAAAAAAAAAGGTTCTATATGGCACCAAAAATGGTTCTACGTAGTAATCATAGAGGAACCACTTTTGGTGCTATATAGCACCATATCTTAACATGTTCTGCATATGGTAGCGGTGCTATATAGCACCATATCTTAACATGTTCTGTATATGGTAGCGGTGCTATATAGCACCATATCTTAACATGTTCTGTATATGGTAGCGGTGCTATATAGCACCATATCTTAACATGTTCTGCATATGGTAGCGGTGCTATATAGCACCATATCTTAACATGTTCTGTATATGGTAGCGGTGCTATATAGCACCATATCTTAACATGTTCTGTATATGGTAGCGGTGCTATATAGCACCATATCTTAACATGTTCTGTATATGGTAGCGGTGCTATATAGCACCATATCTTAACATGTTCTGTATATGGTAGCGGTGCTATATAGCACCATATCTTAACATGTTCTGTATATGGTAGCGGTGCTATATAGCACCATATATTAACATGTTCTGTATATGGTAGCGGTGCTATATAGCACCATATCTTAACATGTTCTGTATATGGTAGCGGTGCTATATAGCACCATATCTTAACATGTTCTGTATATGGTAGCGGTGCTATATAGCACCATATCTTAACATGTTCTGTATATGGTAGCGGTGCTATATAGCACCATATATTAACATGTTCTGTATATGGTAGCGGTGCTATATAGCACCATATATTAACATGTTCTGTATATGGTAGCGGTGCTATATAGCACCATATATTAACATGTTCTGTATATGGTAGCGGTGCTATATAGCACCATATCTTAACATGTTCTGTATATGGTAGCGGTGCTATATAGCACCATATATTAACATGTTCTGTATATGGTAGCGGTGCTATATAGCACCATATCTTAACATGTTCTGTATATGGTAGCGGTGCTATATAGCACCATATCTTAACATGTTCTGTATATGGTAGCGGTGCTATATAGCACCATATCTTAACATGTTCTGTATATGGTAGCGGTGCTATATAGCACCATATCTTAACATGTTCTGTATATGGTAGCGGTGCTATATAGCCCCATATCTTAACATGTTCTGTATATGGTAGCGGTGCTATATAGCACCTTAGTCAAAGAACCGGTGAAGAACCTCTGAAGAACCGCTGAAGAACCACTGAAGCAACAAAATTGGTGCTATATAGCACTAAAAAAGGTTCCCCTATGATTACGAGCCAAGAACCATTTTTGGTGCCATATAGAACCTGTTTTTTTTTAGAGTGTAAATATACTACAGTAAATTAACAAAGTGTAGTAAATACTATAATATACTACAATTTACTGTAGTATCTTTACTATAATATGGTTCAAAAACACTATAGTTTTTACGGTAGTTTTACTATAATATACTATACACTCTAAAAAAAAAAAAGGTTCTATATGGCACCAAAATGGTTCTTGGCTCGTAATCATAGATGGTTAAAAATCAACCTTTTTAAGTGCTATATAGCACCAATTTCGGTGCTTCAGTGGTTCTTCACCGGTTCTTTGAGGTGCTATATAGCACCGCTACCATATACAGAACATGTTAAGATATGGTGCTATATAGCACCAAAAGTGGTTCCTCTATGATAACGACGAAGAACCATTTTTGGTGCCATTTTTTTCATGTGGGAATAATAATTTTGTCGCAATAATATGTGGTTATAAAACTGCATTCTGAATTATAGGCTATATAGCGATTTGAATGCATGAACTACTGACCCTTTCAGCTCTATATCATATGTAATCACTGTTTTATGTATATCCGGACCCATTCAATCTTAAACTCTGGGGATTTAATATTTATCCCTAGAATCGTGTCGATCAGGTTAAGTGTGCCTCAGGGCTCTGTCCTGGGCCATTTTACAGGCACACCCGGGACACACCTATTGATGCTTTCCCGATAACCATTACAGTAAATGAACTGAATTAACCCCACCCCTTGGTCAAACTATATAAAAGAGCCTCGGCTCTCCAAAACCACTCAGCAGCTGTCAGAGGTGTCCAACAAAGCGCAGAGGCAACAGGAACAGAAACCATGACTCAGGTTAGCCAGTCTTTTTCCCGCAGGAGCATGTCCAGCTCCAGCTCTCGTCCCTTCTCCTCGCACTCTCTCAGCGGCGGATACTCCAAGCGCATCGCCGTCGGTCGTGCGCCAAGTGTCTACGGAGGTGCGGGGGGCTCCAGCGTGCGCGTCTCTTACGCACAGAGCAACAAGGGCGGATTCGACATGGCCAGCGTGCTCGGCGGGGATGGGGATGGCTTCGGTGTGGGTTTCAACGAGAAGTCAACCATGCAGAACCTCAACGACCGCCTGGCCACTTACCTGGACAAAGTGCGCTCTCTGGAGAAAGCCAACGCGCAGCTGGAGCGCCAGATCCGGGAGTGGTACGAGAAGAGAACCCCTATCTCCAGAGACTACAGCCACTATTATGTCATCATTGAAGAACTGCGCAAAAAAGTGAGTCATTTTATATTATAAAGTTATATAATTTATATTATGTAGAGTGGAATAAGTTATCAGAGTTCTTATCAAAAGGAAGATAACAAACAGAATCTAAGATGAACGATCTTTGTAACACTATACGACTATATATATATATATATATATATATATATATATATATATATATATATATATATATATATATATATATATATATATATATATATATATATATATATATATATATATATATATATATATGAATTCAGGGTGATTGGGTCACTTTTTGCCATTGAGATGACTTGGAAAAAGTGTCCCATTCAACCCGAATTCACCCTATATATATATATATATATAAACCTCCATCTCTGAGAGGTTTGTGTCCATGCAGAATGTTTATTTTATCTTCTCAATCTTCATCTGTTTGTCTTCAGATCGCTATCGCCAGCATGGACAATGCCAGAATCATCCTTCAGATCGACAACGCCAAACTGGCAGCCGAGGACTTCAGAGTCAAGTTAGTACAACACGCAAACACCTTTACCTTCTAATTCCCTCTCTTCTCATGAGGTTTGATTTTAATATCATCATATCTCATTCTAGTAATTAAACTTTACTAGAATTTCCCTGCTGAAAAAAAAACCAAAAACAAAAAACCAGACAGCAAACCAATCCAAGATGCTTTTCCCCCTCCAGCAGGATTTTATGAGCTTGTTAATGTCACACCCAACATTTTAACACTTCTGAGTATACCCATCCTAACCATTGCTATTCTTGGCGGCTTCAGGTACGAGAACGAGTTGGCCATGCGCCAGTCTGTGGAGGCCGACATCGCCGGCCTGAGGAAGGTCCTGGATGAGCTCACCATGACCCGATCAGATCTCGAGATGCAGATTGAGGGTCTGAAGGAGGAGCTTGTTTACCTGAAGAAGAACCATGCAGAGGTGAGATATACATTTAAATCATTTTGGCCCTCCAGGCAGGGCAAACCTGATGGAGCGAGGCAAGATCTTTAATCCACCAGACCAATAATCTTCTCTAATCAAGTGCAATTTGAAACATTATGCGCCGCAATGTTATTTATGTAATTAACCATAAACTGAAGCCTTGGAATTCTTTGTACTATGTTCAAAGCTTAAAGGTGTGGTCATATTTAACCATTGTTTGGCGAAATCCAGTCATTCGTGCACATTAAGTCGGCCATATGAACGGAAAGCTGCTTGTTTTTAAAGACTTCATACAATCGCTATGCGTTTGGCACACAAAATGTTGCTAATGCTATAGTAACACAAGCAAATTTTCAGCGAATTTCATCTGCAAAAACCATAGTCCATTATTAAACATGACGTAAGTGCTTTCTGGTAACCGATGTTGATTTCGAATCGCCAAAACAAACACGCCCCGATTTTTATAGCTCCGCCCCACATCTGTGCCAGCCTGAGGGTATGATGTCATCAATAAGTGAAAGTAATGCGTGTTACTATGGTAATCCAGGTCGAATGTCCAGTGAAAAAGTCATCCCTTCCATCTAGGGCTGCCACTAACGACTATTTTTATATTGATTCATCTATCGACTAATTTATCGATTAATCTAACGACTAATTTACCACAATAATTTCCAACAATTTTACTTAAAGACATTTAATTTAACTTGCAATGTTGGCCTTCAGTAGTGTACTATAAAAAGTATAAATGTAAACAAGCCCTTGACAAAATGTAAAAAGGTACAAATTTGTAAACCAACATAACAAAAAAAGAGAATATCAGCAAATACTCTTTATATAGAATAGTGTTGTCACGATACCAAAATTATGACTTCGATACGATAGCAGACTAAAATACCACAATACCGATACTGAATCGATACCATGGCAAAAAACTGTAAAAGTAATTTAATAATAGGACAGAACTTACTATTCGTCGTTTTATCATTGTTTTAGGGTTAAAAAACCCTAAAAACGCACTTGTCCCTGCTATACACAGAATATGAGCGCCGGCCCTTTAAGATCTGCACGGACCAAACTCATTGTAACACTCGATTGCTCATTCGATTCAACTCTGAAACTCCGACTATTAACTCCAACTAACTCCGGATATTATCCTACTTTTCGGACACACTTTGGGAGCTGATGCTTGAAATAGACAGTGGTTTATCCAGGGCTGTACGTTAACTTATTTTGCACATAGCACTGGTGCTACAGAGGTTGAAAGTTTTGTAGCACAGCCCACAAAATTGTAGCACATGTATAAAACGTCTGTTACCATGTCTGAAAAATGCAAAAAGTGCTATACAATACAAATATTTAAGAACAAAAATAATAATAAGGTTTTATAATAAAAAATTTAATTATGATAAAAAATGTGACTGTAATGTCTTAATTTTTGTCTTATTTAATCTTATGTAATGAAGCGTTTCACGCAAGTGATTTACATGTTAAGTCAATGTAAAGACGCAAGTTGAAAAATCGGAACTTTGGCGGATATTCGCGCCGCGTTAACCAATCAGGAGCTTGCAAGTACATCTTCATACTTTATAGAAACAGGAATAAAAAGGATCTTGCTTGGAAGAAAGTGAGGGAGGAGGTCGGACAATTTGGTGAGTTGTAAAAAGCGCTCTTTACTCAATTTGAGCTCTATATACACATATTGAGACTACAAGCTAGCTAAAGCCGGCTAATTGAGCTTATTCACCGTATTTTAAAACAATCCATGTCAGCCATTTCACAACGAGACGAGCCGCTGGCAGAAGCCCCTCCCATGACACGAATTCGCGTCTGTTGTGAAGTGAATGTCACGTGTGAATGAAGCGAATAAACTCAAAATGTTCAAGCACCCAACTACGTGCGGATAGCGTGATTTATTCTCATCTGGTGTGAACGCACCATTAGCGCTCCTTGAGTTCTCTCACACATCTTCCACATTTGTTTTTATCTGCCAACTCTCTCTTTCTGTCGTCGCTCGGCTAATGTCCGTCCTGTGTCATGTCTTCTGAATAATGACGTGCCCTGAGCGCTCTCTTCTCCCTGTCATTAGTAGACACGCCCCTTACTGCTGATTGGCTACAAGTTTGTTTCGGTCCTCGGGCCTGAGACACTTTTCTAAAACATTTTTGAAACCCCACCTTTAACGTAGAGACGGATGTAGTACAGAAGTCACTTTCAAACCAACTTTTGACTCACCCTTTCGCAAGACTCCCAAACGAGATTGGAATCGCCAGCAAAATTAGACACACCTTAAAAGTTCTTCTCCAAAACGGCATACACTAACGTCTAACACCATTGATCTGTAGGAGATGGAAGCTCTTCGCGCTCAAATGTCCTGCAGCAGCGTAAACGTGGAGGTTGACGCCGCACCTCAGCAAGACCTGGCCCGCATCATGGAGGAGATCCGCCATCAGTATGAAAGCATCACCGAGAAGAACCGCAGAGAAATGGAGGCCTGGTACAAGGGCAAAGTAAGTGCTCGTTCTTATTAATCCAGTCTGCGATGGCCAACACAATCAGCTAGATGTTGACCTCAAACCTCGTTCCCCGCAGTTCGACGAACTGAACAAGACGGTCTCCACCAAACAAGAAGAATTCTCAATGTCCCGCAATGAAGTCAACGAGCTCCGGAGAACACTGCAGAGCCTGGAGATCGAACTACAGTCGCAACTTAGCATGGTAAAACTCTCTCTTTATCTATTTCCAGTACCACTAGGGGGAGCTTTATTTGATCTAATATACATAGCCACACCCCTAATTGTTATTCTATGCTCAAATGTCTACTACCTGTTTAACATTTCCCACTAGCTGCCTCTAGAGAGCGCAATTTAATATGCATAGCCCCGCCCACTCACCGTTCTTCTATGCTTTATGATACGACAGAAAGCGGCTCTGGAGGGCACACTGGGAGAGACGGAGTCACGCTACAGCATGCAGCTCAACCAGTTGCAGGTCGTCATTAACAGTCTGGAGGAGGAGCTTTCCCGGATGCGAATTGACATCGAAAGACAGGGCAGCGAATACAAACTGCTCCTGGACATCAAGGTCAGACTAGAGATGGAGATCGCCGAGTACAGGAGACTTCTGGATGGAGAGGATGTTCAGTAAGACTGTTTTTACAAATAAATTTATCAATAAAACAAATTAACATCATAAGGTCACGAGAGTTGTAATAAAAACGTTTTTTTTGTTTGTTACAGGAGACAGACAATCAAAGTTGTAGAGTATGTAGCTCCTCCCCCCAAACGTAAGTGTTTTTTTTTTTAATTGAGAATCAACTTTAAACGGATTCAACAAATTACGTTAATAATTTAAATGTTTCTTCTCCAGCCGAACCCGTGGTGACCAAGCGCGTCCGCACCGTAATCGAAGAGGTGGTTGATGGGAAGGTTGTTTCTCGCACAGAAGACGTTGATGTCGAGGTCATGAAGAAGTAAAAACAGCAACGAGATCCATAAAGTCGGCATGAATTGAATTCTCAGCCACATTAAATTAAATTGAATTCAGTAAATTATCCCTGTTCAACACCTCATGTGAAATCCTAAGAAAAATAAAATAAAAAGACAAGCTGCGAAAATAAATGTTGTTCATTCTTGAAGTCAAAGGTTGATATTTAAATCACAAACAACACTGAAAAAAAAAAAGAGTTTGAGCTGTTTTATATTTGATTTGATTTCAAAATGTACGTCAGTAAGAAACAAAACATTCTGTACAACACACACACACACACACAATTTCCTCTCCTTTTCAGACGTTTCAAAAACAAAAAACAACCACGTTATCTTTTCAGAACACTTTTAATATATAACATTGTATTTACAAATATTTCACATATGACACTATGTAGTTAAGAGCCCCCCCACAGGTGTCCGTATTTGACAAAATGTTCAACATAAATAATTAAACGGCATATTTTCCCCCACACAATAACAGTATAAATTCTACAGTAGCACAGCCGACTATCACAGTCAGTTGCAAAGTGCTGTCCTTTTTTCGTTCGTTTTTTTTCTCTCTCCGTTAAATACAAAAATACCACCACTTTCCGACACAACGTCGGCAGTAAATTTCTAGCTGCTGCGCTATAACGACGTACACTGAAGCTAAATCAGCTCACATTCAAAACGGTGGGCGGGATTGGTCCTTGACGCCAAATAGTTTGCGCAATGGCACCGCAAAACATTGTACGGGGGAGGGGTGATTTCCGTAAAAACGTTCGCAAACAATTTAAGGGATGGTTCACCCAAGAATGAAAAATGTCGTTCCAAACCAGTAAGACCTTCGTTCATCTTCGGAACACAAATTAAGATTTTTTGGATGAAATCTAAAAGCTACACAACGACCACTTTCACGGCTCAGAAGGGTCGTTAAAAGGTAACTTCAGCGATTAGCATCAAGCTCTGTATCAGTAGAAACCCGGTAGTATATTCGAATGATCATGCTTCCCCTCTTCATGTCGCCCTGAGACGAGAGATTTATGTATTTTAAGTCTGGAAAAAAACCTCTGATGATGCTAAATAACGATATTTGCATTTTTTGGACAGAGGCTAGAGACTACAGCCAGTAGTAGAGCTAGTTCTGCATGTTTTCAACCCGCCCATAGGGGAGGGATCTCACTCACAGAATGTAAATGAGCACGGCTGCTCGGGCATTCATAACTGAGTGGTGCAAAGCAAAGCGAGTGTTCTCAATGAATTCCTATGAAAATTAAGCTTCCATAGGCATGAACTGAAAACGCGCCATTTTAGTTTCGGTTTAGAATTAGCACCAATTCGGGGGCGGGTTTCTTGAATTGTGGGTTAATTTGCCTATTATTCTTAAAGAAAAACACAACGACAAAACGGTACAATGACAAACTCACTAAAAGGTGCACTATGTACGTTTTCCGTCCGCTAGAGGTCGCCTGTTCAAAACAAAGGCGTGGTTTGATGACGTCGCGTTAGAGCGCAGACTCTTGGGACATGTGGTCTTCAGCTCACAGCCGGTGGGAGAGAATGGGGATAGGACTCGGGCAGAAATCATGTTGATGATGTGATTATGAGCGTTACTGTAGTCTGAAGCAGAGCAGGAGCGAGTGTTGTGGAGCTGAGGAACCGCTGGAGCGATTGTTCATAAGATGAACGCAACACACGCCTCGCGAGCAGCGGGACTTTTATTATGCCACAGTCGCCACTTCCGCTCCTCCGCTCATGACTGTGAGGTAACGCAGCTCTGCAGATCATATTAGACACATCTGAGTGTGTTGATGATGGGATGGAGTTACTCTGTGCGTTCTCTCGCCGGCTGCTATGACACTTGTTCACACTGCAGTGAGAGGAAAGTGCTTCTGCAGAATAAAACCGCAAACCGAGGGGAACGACCCAGTTCCTCAGGTAAAATAGCATCGCATCGATTTACAAAGAGTTGGAAACATTTGGGATATTGTAAGTACTCAACTGAACAAAATATTTAACACTGGCCTAGTGGTGTTTGGATATTTTACAAAAAACAAATGTTACATAGTGCAGCTTTAAACAGGCGCTTTTACATTTCACTTTGAAACCAAATCTTCTTTGTTCATTTTGTCCGTCAGCTCTTCGCTCTCGTGATGAATGAAATCTAATTACTATAAAAATTAACACGACGGTGGGGGTGTAGTCAGAGATGTAGTCAGCAAAGCAAGTGCATTCTGGGAGTTGTTGTCTTTCATCCACATGAGCCAAAAATAAATTTTCTTAGTCTAGAAGGCACCAACTTCTTAAATAATTTCACATTTCTACTACATAAATGACCCAGTGGTTCAACCTTAATGTTATGAAGCGACAACGTCTCTGACATGTTTCCCACTAGCTGCCTCTAGAGGGAGCAATTTGCGCAATTTATTATGCCGGCGTTCTGGTGTAGAACCCGGAAGCTCTGCACTGTGTGAACACTGACACGGAAGAAATTGTTGAATATTTTTTTGTCATTATTTTCGCTTTTTTGTGCACAAAAAGTATTCTTGATGCTTCATAACATAAAGGTTGAACCACTGTAGTCACATGGACTATTTTAATGATGTTTTTACCACCTTTCTGGGCCTTGAAAGTGTTGCGGTCCTCTCCGGTTGAATCAAAAACATCTTAATTTGTGTTCCGAAGATGAACGAAGGTCTTCAGGGTTTGGACATGAGGGTGAGTTATGACAGGAATTTCCTCTTTGGGTGAACTATCCCTTTAAGATGGTGTCAACATTAAAAACGTTCTGCTCTATAATTCATACGTATCCTTTCCCCTTCAGAATGAGAACTTCATGTTTTGCCAACTTAAAATATCATTAAATTCATTGATGAAAATGTTGCACTTGTGGTGAATAAAACACTAAAGTGGCCAATGACTTCTGGAAATGCCATCATCAGCAAGTACTAAATGAACTATGACCACCTCACGAGTATATTGCAGGTAATAGCTAACAGATGACTAGTTAGAGAAGAGGAGATATGGATAAGCATAACCTGTATTTTCAGAGAGGGAACACAAGTATCATTTCAATCTGAAGGTAATTGGTTTCTTACAGTAGAAGATTTGAAACTTTGATTGTAAACGTGGAAGAAAATCAAGACTAGCTGACCAGAGAGAATGCTAGACTAAATCGTACGTTAAACGTTTCATTTGCGTCCAAGCTAATGTGAAATTCACAGCTTTAATTTCTAAAAATAAATGCTTCAAAGATCCGGCAAACGTGGATCTGAGAGCGGAACAGCTGCCTGATGCATATTTAACGATACAAACGTCAGGCGTTTCACGCACTACACGTAGCCTTGCGATAAATAGCGATTAGCCAAAGCGACGCACCAATCGGTTTTAGAGGCAAACAGCTGTGAAATTTGGCAGCAAGAAACATCTTCACCATGGCTCATTTTCAACGCAGCTGGTGCCTGTTAACTTTACTCAATTTAGAGAATGATACTATGGAAACCGTATCAAGTATCGAAAGTACTTTACGCAAGTCTAACCTCGAAATCTTCAGGGTAAAAAACCAATGAAATGTGTATCGATAAAAGCTGGACTGCTTTTGTTTGACGATTCAAAAATGTATGATAAATGTTAAAACAAAACAGTCACAGTCAAGAAAAGGGAAGAGAATGGGGCGAGCACCTGTTGCTTTTTAAGTCAACTGTTAAAAAAACCCAAAACAAATAAATAAACAGGTACATGTAAAATGTTAGTTGCAAAGAGTTAATAATTCGGACATTTGTGGCTCATTTCAGCTTTTGGCACGGAAGCAAAAGCTCATTTCATTCTCCGACCTAAATAATTAACGTTATTATCAGTAACCTGATACTGCGTTGTTGTTGTTTTTTCTTTTTCGTAAAAACGAAAAATCCCCTAAAGTCATTGTTTGTCGCTGTAAAGTGCAATAGTGCTTTTTCGTCTGTATTCTAGCTTGCAGGCAGTCATGTCCACTGCCTTCCAGCAGGGGGCGACAGCGAGCTGTGCGCAGATCTCGCAGGCAGTAGTTGTAAATCACAGAAGAAGCTCAGAAACGCTGAAGGGTGGTGTTCATTCTTCCTTTTCGACCGGAGGCTCAGTCTCGCACGGTTTTACAATCTCCTCTTCGTAAACTTTCAGAATCGCTTCGCAGACGAAACGGTACTGGCTCTGCGGACGAACAACAAGGAAATCAAGTGACTACATAATAAATAAATACATTTTTTTTGGCTTTGTCATTTTTGAGAGTCTGTCAATCCACCTGGTGAGAGCTAGTCGTTGGATTAACCCTTAAACGCATACCTCGGGTCTTTAGTGACCCGGAACGTCCTTCTCTACCTTACATTTGTGAAGTTAGACATTAACCTCCTTAGTATTCCTCAATTAATTCATTATAAACAATATAACAAGAAACAAATTAAAGAAAATACCTGTTTTCTCATTCATTTTTTGTTAAAATGGCATAGGGTCACTAATGACCCGGGGTGTGTAATAGTGTAAGTATATTTTCCTGCACAATAATTGAATCTTTAATGACGGAATAAGTGCAATTCACCTTTATTCCACAAGATGGCAATGTCTGATACACAATGATGAAGTGATGTTTCACTCATAGTTACCGCAGGCAATAAACAAAAGAATAGGATCATCAGCAAAACTTAAAAGTTCTGAACGCAATCAGATATTAGTGTCGCTGTCACTGATCTGGTGAAGAAGCTGTCAGCCATCAAAATATTGATAGTGAAGATGTTGAAAATTATAGTTTTGAGAATATGTTTGAGATATGAGCAGGTGCTGAATGAGCTCTGACGAGGACAGTGATGATTAGGGCTGTCAAAATTGCTCAAAAATGACGTTCGAATATAAAAAAACACGAATATTCGAACTATTCGAACATCTGGTTGCGCATTTTGTCAATGACGTGCATTACGTCAATAACAGGACAAATGAATACAAAGAGACATAACTACTTGTATAGGAAGTCTATTTAAGTTTAAACATATTTGACAACGTATTACCTACACACAAACAAGTAAAGCAACTAATGACCAAGACCGCAGACCTCTCTCTCGCCCTCACCCTCACTGCGCATAACGAGTTAAATGGTTATGCACCTACGATGACAATTTCAGACCCCTCCATGATTTCCAAGTGGGAGAACTTGCAAAATAGCAGGGTGTTCAAATACTTCTTTTCCTCACTGTATAGGCTATACACTTTTTTAAAATGGCGGATACTGTGTGTTTCATGTGCGTTCGGCCAATCAGTGAACACTTACGTCACTGGTAGTTCCTATTGTGCTGGGTTAGACCCTACTCTGAAGTAGGAGCTAAATTATCCCCCAAAAGGAGTTCCTAGAACTAAAATCGTTCCTGAACACGGCAAAAAGTGGGTACTCTCGACATTAGTTCTAGGAGCTATGAAAAGGTTCCTCTGGTGGAAAGCCCCTGTTCTTCTGAAACATGGACTAGACTACTCACAGGAGTCTGGATCATCATGGCACGCTGGTCTCTCATGGTTCTGACGATGTCTAAGGGATACACCGACTGACCATTCTCTATCAAACACATCGCTGTCTCCATAGTGATAAGCACCCCGGTGCGACCAATCCCGGCGCTGGAAGAGAAAGGGGCGGAGTCGATAAACAAATAATTTACTTGTAAGACATTCTGTCAGGACATTTTCCAGGCCTGACCTGCAATGAACCACCACAGGATCTGGAGCGCCGGCTCTTTTGCTGCGCACTTGACTGACAAAGTTCAGGAAGTCCGACGAATCATCTGGCACGCCGTGATCGGGCCACGCCAAGTACTGCATCTGACAAATCTGCCTTTCTTCTTTACTCTGTGCAAACATCCAAACAGACATTAGCACGTGTGTTTATTCACACTAATAAATAAGCAACATATAAACAGATGCGTCACCTCCAGGTGTGAAAGAGTCAGATCTCTGAGCATGTACGCAGAGTTCCCTTCCTCCGACACGCATGTCACCTGGAAACCTCCATAGGCGCCACTTGCGGAAACATTGGGCCAGTATTGATGACATTTCACCTACAAGGGAAAATGTCCAATATGCCATATAAGATACATCAGAACATTCTTCTGCCACACATTTTGATGATTAAACATCTTGATTTATCTGTCAGGATTTGATTGGATCATGACACTTTGGAATACCTTAGGCCATAATTTCATTGGTTAATATTTTGGCCCCGCCCTCAAGGCCTTGATTATGTCAGCAGAAAAGAAAAGTTGTTTATAAGGGGCCGTTTACAAGACACGGTTGTCAACTAAAAACAGGAAAAAATTGTGTTTTGGCCGTTCATTTACACGACGATGGCGTTTCGGGGGCTGGAAAATGGGGTTCAAAGTGCAAGTTTTCGAAAACAATACCGTTATCGTCTCTGTTAGCCACAAAAATGAATTTGTGAAAACTGTGACATCATGCGCATGTGCAGGGGCGTAAATCGCGGGGGGGACAGGACCCCCCCAATCTGAGGGCTGTCCCCCCCTAAAAACCATGCTGAGTATTGTAAATAATATAACAATATATACTTAAAATAAATGTGTAAGTAGTGAAACAATACAAACGCAAACGGGGGAAAAAAATGCGTTTTAAGTTTAGAAACATTTTGAGTACCCCCCCCCCCCCTTGCCTCACAGTGGTTTGATCCACCGCACCTCAACTAACGTAGTAGAACGTAGAAAAACTACCACACAAGTTTGGGGAGACAACAAGGCTCTTCAGACAGCAGTTGTGAAACACCAGTAAGTAGCTGTCAAGGCTATTATATTCACTTTAAACCTCAGATGAAATTATTCTTTTCTCTTTAATACAGATTAGACAAAACACTGTTAACATCCCTTGCCCACTGCCGCACCGCCCCGCTCCCGTACAGTAATAAAATCATTGAGTTCAGTTAGAGAACTGACAAAACTATTAAAAACTGAACGTGTCTGCTCCGAACGAGCAAACCGCTGACAGACAAGATTATCGAAGATTTGGTTTCAAAGCGTAAAAGCGCCTATTTAAGGGAGTGTGTCATTGTACTGTTTTGTTGTTGTGTTTTTCATTACGAATAATCGGCTAATGAACCCAAAATTCAAGCAACCCGCCCCCAAATTCTAAAAATTGGCTAATTCTAAACCGTAAGTTCAGTCAGATCTGTGTTGGGTTTGCTCAATATGATAAGTGGCAGATCAGAGGCTTCTGCAGTTGAATATCTAAATATCTGAATATCATAGTATAAAATACTATGTGGAGGACGCAAGATAATTTAATAATTATAATATGACCGCTTTGTGTTGTTAGTCAGATAAAATGACAGAGAAAAGAAAAACGGACATTAATAATTTTTCAGTGCACCAAAACACCCCCCAATTTTTTTTTTGTGGTACACATATCCTTACAAGTATGATTTTGGCTGCATTATTTGTGTCCCCTTCAAAAATTGCTCTTGAGAAATTTCATGTTTATTGTCCCCCCCAACTTTTAGATGAAATTTACGCCCCTGCGCATGTGTATTACGCGTTCAGTCTTTAGGCGCGTAGTGTATCTTTACAAAGTGACATCGCCATCTACTGGCCTCACATGAATAATAGTTTAGTCGTTTTCGCGGATCCGTTTTTGACAACGTTGACGTCTGTCCACGGAAAATGCAAAGGAAAAACTTTTCCGTGTTTAGTACATCGTTGTCATGTAAACGTGCCCCAAGTCAGAGAAAAAAATTACATTTTTATTAATAAACATATTAGTTTGACAACCAATATATTTGCAATTTGTCGATTTATGAAATTTGTAATTACATATTATCAAGTCGAGTCAAGTCTTAAGTCTCATAAAATGAGTCCGAGTCACTAACTCAGTCCCATCTCTGGTTCGTGGAGTAAATACATAGGCTATAATCTGTGTGTACAGCTTTTTAAAAATGGCGAATGCTGTGCGTTTAATGTGCGTTCGGCCAATCAGTGAACACTTATGTCACTGGTAGTTCCTATTGTGCTGGGTTAGACCCTACTCTGAAGTAGGCGCTAATTTAACCCCCAAAAGGAGTTCCTAGAAATAAAATTGTTCCTGCGGACGCGTACCCACCAGATTTCATCATGAGTCCTTTTGTACCCACCACTTTTTTTTTTAAACCTCGAGTTCAATTTTACGGTGAAGCCGTATTGTGTCAAATAACGATAATAAAAATAAAAAAAATAACGAAGCCACTCAATTGTGTCATAATAATGATATCTTATGTCGTTTTAATGACATCTTTTGTCGTAAAAACGTTTGAAAAGCAGAAGCAGGCTCCGTAAAACAGGCTCTTCCGCTGCCTGTATCAGTGGCAGTGCCCATAGCACGAAATTGTTGTAATGTAATGATGTAGCCTACAGTTCTTAACAGCCATGGGCAGCAGTGCCATGGGCCGCTCATGATTAGCGTAATGACGGACCCGGTGCAGCCACAAATATCATAACTATCTATAGGCTAGGCCTACTGTAATTAAGACATTCAAGAAATGTATTAAAAAGAAAGACGCTTTCAGCCTTACTCAAAGTAGAGCCCTACATTTCTGCCCGAGCCCGACGGGCCCCGACTTTTTTACGCCCCTAGGGCCGGGCTTCGGGCCAATTTACCAGTCATAGCCTACCTCAGACGCGGGCCGGGCTTCGGGCCCTTTTAGGCTATAGGACGGCGCTATGCAACCCGCATCGCCGCAAATGAGTAAAGCAAGCCAACACGCAAACTGCCACAAGTGAAACTGAAAATAAGCTAAGTCTGAGATGCTCAAAAGCACAATCATCTTCATTAACACTAATGAGACTAAAGGCTCTTACCAGTGTTTAGGTCGCTCGTTCTCATAATGCGGTCTTTGATGTTGAAATGAGCTGATGAATAAAATGCTCATATCTGTTGCTTTCGTTGACATGAACTCCGTTAAATGTGCATATAGCACGGGAATTGAAGATCGGATTTATATTCATTTCGCGGAGAGGTGTAAGGCAAGACAACCAGCATGTTTTTTTAATTATTTGTTTCGATTGTGTAGCCCGTTTCGTTTGCGCGCGCCGTTGCGATCTGCCTGCCTCATTTTGTCAAAAATGCCTTTTTACTGTGATGGTGGTGATAGAGGCTAAACGTTTAAACGATGCTTTAAGTGTTTTATATGGATTTTATAAGCAAGACAAGTCAAGTGTTGATTTCAGAGACTAAAGTGTTGGGTTAACTCGCTGTCAGCCGCTTGGTCGTCACTTTAAAAAGCAAAAACTTTAGTTTAACAAACAAAAAAATGCTTCAAACATTTTTCTAAATTAACTTAATAAAGAAACAAAACGAAATATAACTACTTTGACATTAAAAACAAAACTGAACTATTTTAATGGCTGCAACTAATGTGTAATAGGGAGGATAAAAAAAAAACACAGGCTCCAGTCGGACTCTGATAATGAAGTGTTAAAAAAAATTGCAAAAATGAAAAATATTTAAGAATTCAAAGGGCGCTTTCGTCTGCATGAGTAAGATAGGCTATAAGACCCGCAATCTCAGCTGACATTTTTATTTATTTACATGGTGTAAACCACTAAAAGGAATTTGTGAAAATGTAGTTTTGACAACGTTGACGTCTGTCCGCGGAAAATGCAAAGTAAAAACGTTTCAGTTTTTAGTACATCGTTGTCATGTAAACGTGCCCCAAGTCAGAGAAAAAATGTACATTTTTATTAATAAATATATTAGTTTGACTCATAGAACCACCAATATATTTGCAATTTGTCGATTTATGAAATGTGTAATTACATTTACTAAATTAAATCACCATTTGTTGATGTTGACTACTTAAAATGTATAAATATCAATATATAAATACATTTTACAACATTATTAGTTAAATATTAGTCAATTTAATGAATAGATACTCATTTTTACCACCTTTATGTGTGAGAAAATACATTTTTATTTAATTACATTTTTCAAAAATATATTCATACCCTGCCACGTTCAACTTGTGTTGTGAGCATGACCACAAGGGTGGCGCTCTGTTCCCACACCATCTGCCAAAAGTCCAAGCAGGTACCAGGAAGTGGCCCTTGGCAGGCAATATACCGCTTTACTTCAGCCTTACTTGGGACTTCCATCTGAAAACACACATAAATATATCCAGATTATCGCTCTCTAAGAACAAGACATTATCAAAATATAAAAATTAATCAGAGAAGGAGGCTCACGTTGATGAAATTTGCATTGATATAATCATCCGTCCCCTTTAATACAACTCGAGTGATGTCATCTGTGGCACAAAATAAACTGTTATAAATGTCCGGCTAATCATGAAAACATGTCTGAGTCCAACACAAACACAAGCTGTGTACTCACATGGAGAAATGTCCCGATAGCGGTTTTTGGAGACGTTCTGTGGCAATCTGGCGCATGACATGGACATCCCAGGACGTTTCCTGTACAGTTGCTATGAGAGGAAAATACATATTTGCTATCAAACATATGTTTTAGGATAAAAAAGAAAAGAAAAGACAATTATCGCCCATATTAAGACAGTAAATTTAACTTGGTCTTGTTTATTGTATGTTATTGTTTCATTCATAACTGTATTATTGTTAATAGACGAGCTAAATTAAGCTTTTGTTTAGTACGAGTTCATGACATAACAGTGAGCTAACAGGAAACAGGAAATAATCGAGACAGGCGGAAAAGAACAGCAGGAAATTGTGACAAGAATGTGATTCAGCCGAGTGCAGTTCCACATTTATATACACACACACACACACACACACACACACACACACACACACACACACACACACACACACACACACACACACACACACATAACATTATGACCTAATATTGTGTTGCTGCCAAAACAGCCCTGACCCGTCGAGGCATGGACCCCTGAAGGTGTGCATCTGGCACCAAGATGTTAGCAGCAGATCCTTTAAGTCCTGAAAGTTGCGAGGCGGGGCCTTGTTTGTTCAGCACATCCCACAGATGCTCGATTGGATTGAGATCTGGGGAATTTGGAGGCCAAGTCAACCCCTCAAACTCGTTGTTGTGCTCCTCAAACCATTCCTGAAGCATTGTTGCCCAAAGCATCACTGCCTCCGCCGCCACGCCTTCTTCCCATAGTGCACCTGGTGCCATGTGTTCCCCAGGTAAGCCACACACACACACCCGGCCATCCACGTGATGTAGAAGAACACGTGATCATCAGACCAGGCCACCTTCTTCCATTGCTCCGTGGTCCAGTTCTGTTGGTGCTTTGGGCGGAGGACAGGGGTCAGCATGGGCGGCCTGACTGGTCAGCGGCTGTGCCGCCCCATACGCAACAAACTGAGATGCTCTGTGTATTCTGACCCCTTTCTATCAGAACCAGCATTAACTTCTTGAGCAGTTTGAGCTCCAGTAGCTCGTCTGTTTGATCGGACCACACGGGCCAGCCTTCGCTCCACACGAGCATCAATGAGCCTCGGCCACCCATGACCCTGTGGCCGGTTCGAGCACTTTTGATAGAGACTGACCACTGCAGACCGGGAACACCCCACAAGAGCTGCAGTTTTGGAGATGCTCTGACCATCACAATTTGGCCCAAACTCGCTCAAATCCTTACGCTTGCCCATTTTTCCTGCTTCTAACACATCAACTCTGAGGACAAAATGTTCACTTGCTGCCTAATACATCCCACTCACTAACAGAGATCATCAGTGTCATTCACCTGGTCATAATGTTATGCCTGATCGGTGTATATATATATAAGTGTGTGTCAGCTGACTTACATCAAACTGCGCCAGCACAGTACCGCTGGAAAGGCCGTCCTTCAGCAGCTGCATTGAGGACCTCAAGCTATCAGCCTCCGAGTGGCTCTGCTCCAGACCGGACGTCTCCGGAATGTACTGGAAATCTGGCTCCAGATCCAACTTCTCCTGCTCCTCGTCCACATCATAGATGGCTGAAGGAAAAGCAAGGAATGAAAGTGAGTGTATTGTACATTTTACATATAATTCTAACGATTCAAAACTAGAACTTTGGTACCATTGGGTCTGACAAGCAGGATGAGCTCTCCCGATTGGTCCTCACAGCTGGCCTTAATTATCATCACCACATCATCGTGAGTGTGCTCTGAGATATCGCGGCCGTTAATCAGCACGACCTGGTCGCCCTCGTTGAGGCGCGGCATACACATATCAGCCTGAGAGAGGTCAAAGGTCACAGATGAAGGGTTAGGGTGAGAAAAACAGTGACTGGTCAAAGATCAACACACACTCAACACAGGAATAATGAAGTTAAAATGATTTAATTCAGTCTGAGCTGTGTGACTTTAATAGGACACAGGTCACATGACAGCAAAAGGAAACGCATCATCTGATCCAGCTGTGATGCATAAACTCACCGGAGTCCCTGGAGCCACTCGAGACACTATGATGGGCATCCTCTGGTCAGCGCCACCCTGTGGACGAAGAGGAGAATTGTCTATCTACAGTATATATAATTGAGTATATTAAAAATAAATGAATGACTAAATAAAAATACACATAAATATTATTTCACACACACACACATATATAAATTATTATTAAATATAATATACAATATTTTCATATGAGTTGAGCTCTTATAAAATTGTAATTAAGATAATACTTTATATAAATGTATACATTTTTTACAAATATTTTTTGAACAATTTTTACAATAGTTAATTAAAACTTATTTAAAAATTCCTTAAATATTTAAAAAAATGTAAATGTAAAATTATTTTTATAATAGTTTTGATATACAATATTTTAGTATGAATTGAGCGCTTATAGTAGAATTGTAATTAAGTAATTAAGAAAAAAGAAAATCTGTCTTTCGGTCTCAACACTTAAAACAATTCTACTTTTTTTGATTATATAATTTTTTATTTATTTACAGTACTTACATTTGAATATTTACATAATTATATCCACACACACACACACTATATATATATATATATATATATATATATATATAGTATTATCTTAATTACAATTTTGAGCTCAACTCATATGAAAAAATAAATAAATAAATAATATATATATGAATAAATGTATACATTTTTACAAATATTTTTAAACAATTTTTAAATAGTTAATAACAACTGTATTTAAAAATACATCCTTATATAAATATATATATTTTTTAATTTAATTTTGTTTTCATAATAATTTTAATATACAATATTTTAATATGAATAATTCAGATAATACTTTGTATATGAAAAAACGGCCTATATACTTTAATATCTACATCTATATCCATCC
>CM042263.1:2535245-2577745 GCA_023566225.1 Romanogobio albipinnatus
GATGGTATTTACACCAAGTGTAAACAGTGATAGATGGTACTTACACCAAGTGTAAGTCGTGATAGATGGTATTTACACAGTGTAAGTCGTGATAGATGGTATTTACAAAACACAGATGTGATTATGGGATGAGAATTTTTGCCTTTACAGAGCAGATTCAATATTTTTTAGAGCCAATCATAACTTGGCATAACTTAAATTTCACAGCCAAGTCTAAAATGTGACATTTTCACAATCCCAGTTCTTTCCATGACCGTCCGTGGGAACCTTGCCTGTAAACAGGGATAAACTGAACTGTAAACCATCCAAGGATCATGGGTAAGATGATCTGATTCCCTCATAATCATTTGCAGACTTTTCATAAAACGCCGTAGCCTTGGCAACAACGATGATTTATGTTCTGCAAGTAAGTGGCAGGAGGCATGAGCAGCGCTGGGTATCTGCTGGGCGTTTAGTGAAGACTTCCAACAATTCATCAAAGCTCGGCGTATTTGCATACCAGGCGGAGAGTATTAAGACCCGGGACTGTTGCTCAGAGAGAAGCCATGTCTGTACACACACACACAAACACACACACACACACACTCTCATTTTGAATGCTCAGATTTCAAGCATGAAAGCCCCTCTGCTCTGCAGTCTACAGACAGCGCTGAGCGCCCGGCCTCCAGGACATTTACATAAAAAAAACCAAACGAAGCGGAAAAAAATTCCCAGTTAGAACGAAGACCAGGATTGTTTCAATTGTCCGGCTGAAGGGAGAGATATCCGTCTCTTGCGTTGTTTAACTGTGAGTTGTGACAGTTGAATGCAGAGTTAAACACATCGAGACACTAATAGAGGAAATGAACGAGGGCTGGTGCTAGATAGTGTACGGTTTTAGGTCAAGTCGTCTAATCCACTCAACACTTGGAATTTCAATTGTAGAAAATGTCAACTTTTCAAATGTTACGGATTAAATTTATAAACTAATGATAAAAAGTTATTAGTTGGGTCTTATATTGAAATTATTATATTTTCTTTTCTTTTTAGTGTTGGGCAATCGATTAATCGCATCCAAAACATAAGTTTGTGTTTACATAATATATATATATGTGTGTGTAATGGTTGTAATTATGATGTGTGTGTATATATATATATATATATATATAAATATAAATACACACTCACTCATGTAAATATTTAAGAAATATTTGCATGTATATACTGTATATATTACCTTATATATAAATATACAATTTTTCTTAAACATATACATGCATGCGTGTGTATTTATATATATATATATACAGTGAGGAAAATAAGTATTTGAACACCTGAGAAAATCAATGTTAATATTTGGTACAGTAGCCTTTGTTTGCGATTACAGAGGTCAAAGGTTTCCTGTAGTTTTTCAGCAGGTTTGCACTGCAGGAGGGATTTTGGCCCACTCCTCCACACAGATCTTCTCTAGATCAGTCAGGTTTCTGGCCTGTCGCTGAGAAACACAGAGTTTGAGCTCCTCCAAAGATTCTCTATTGTTCCATTTATAGGCACATCGAATTTTGATTGGCCCTTACTTTGTTCCATTTATTTGAATTTTGATTGGTCCTTTGTCCCATCTATTTGCATATTGAATTTTGATTGTTCATTACGTTGTTCCATTTATTTGAATTTTGATTGGTCCTTTGTCCCATCTATTTGCATATTGATATTTGATTGGTCATTACGTTGTTCCATTTATTTGAATTTTGAATTGAACTCTGATTTGACTTAATCACATTTCCCCTTGTAAGTACAGGCATTGCTTTTCATATTCCTTCAGGTCTTTCTGTAGAACATGAAAACTCCACATCAAAAGTGGCAATTACACACAAATGAATCAAAGGTGTACTGGACAGCCTAGATTTGGAAATTCTGACATTGCGAAATGAGATAGATGGCACGATCTGAGAAAGGAAATGCGTGTTATGCGTGGTCACAGCTCTTTCCAATGGAAAATAATGCTCGTTTCACCAGTGTGAATTCAATCAGTCCTGCCACCATAACACACTGAACTGTGCCCACCTCAAAGCTCACAATTTCCCCTAGCTCAAAAGCTTGCCGTTTCTCAGACTGATACGCATGTGAAAATAGTGTTTAACCAACAGCGTGTCATTTCGTCAGAGGTATGCGGTCACACGATATTAAACCTCAGGTTGCCAGCGAGAGTGTGCGTCTAGAGTGCAGTGCTAAAATAAGAACATTTCACAGCGGAAACTTTGATGACTCAAAGTGTGACAGTCCAGCCCTTGTGTGCTGAAAACACATCATTAAGCAGATCAAAACCTACAGTACATTTTTTTTTTTAAAGTAATCTTTAAATATGAATATTAAAATTGTCCAACTGCACACAATATAACTAAAGGGGGATGAATAAGTGACCTGTTAGAACTTTTGCAGGACACGCACAAGCAAACATAACAATGTGGTTGTCAAACACAAGATTTAGCATCATAACATTTCACCTATAAGCTGTACTGGGGAAAACATTCATGTGGCTTATCGTCACAATAGCCTAAAACACAATACACAACACCAATACATGTCAAAACACTCACCATGCCAGGTGGACAAAAAAACATTATGGTTAAAAATCATTGAAGAGGATGAAAGTTTGTGCCTTATTTAATTATTATTATGTGTAAACTATAAACTTGCGTTTTTAATGAACGATCAACAAAATGTTAGGGCCGCAAAACTTAGCAATAAAATCAATTAAAATGTATTGTGAAAATCATCGAAAATTTAAGTAAATATAACGTATTGTTTTTACACTTGCATTGTAACATTTCGATTTTAAACTTGTACAACCTTCAATTTTGTACAGGAATATGCTTTGAAAATACTGTAAATAATACATGATATTTATAGTAAACAAATTAATTGACTATCTAAAAATGTTTTTATGAACGATCAACAAAATGTTAGGGACGCAAAAACTTACCAATAAAATCGATAAAACTGTATTGCAAAAACTATCGAAAATCTATGTAAATATCGCTTGTTTTTACGCTTTTTTTGTTTTTATACTGTTTACAGACTTCAATTTTGCACATTGTACATGCATTTAAAAAATACTGCCATTTATTTTCAATAAATAATCAAATTAATCGGC
The DNA here is from genome assembly GCA_023566225.1 of Romanogobio albipinnatus. Classification (NCBI taxonomy): domain Eukaryota; kingdom Metazoa; phylum Chordata; class Actinopteri; order Cypriniformes; family Gobionidae; genus Romanogobio; species Romanogobio albipinnatus. The sequence goes on from CM042263.1 coordinate 2,538,379, forward strand.
TATAACTTTTAAAAGTGCCAAATTTTACTGTAAGAATGTTCAGCATATCACAAATCTACCAAATTATGTCAGTCATATTTGCTTATTGAATCATTGAAGAAGATTAAAGTTTGTGATAAACAGATGTATGTCTTATTTAAACATCATTATGTGTAAACTATAAACTTGCACATTAAACTGAACGCAATAATTAACACAAACACGTTATTATGAACGATCAACAAAATGTTAGGGCCGCAAAAGCTTAGCAATAAAATCAATTAAAATATATTGTGAACATCATTGAAAATTAACGTAAATATAACGTATCGTTTCGATTTTAAACTTTTTTTGGCACAAGATGTGCAACCTTCAATTTTGTACAAGAATATGCTTTAAAAATACATGATATTTATATTAAACAAATTAATTGACTATCTAAACATGTTTTTATGAACGATCAACAAAATGTTAGGGACGCAAAAACTTAGCAATAAAATCGATAAAACTGTATTGCGAAAACCGTTTTTAACCTTTTTTTTGTTTTTATACTTTTTACAGACTTCAATTTTGCAAAAACTTAGCAATAAAATCGATAAAACTGTACTACGAAAACCCTCGAAAATTAACGTAAATATCGACTGTTTTTACGCTTAACCTTTTTTGCACAAATTTTATAGTGTACATTCAGATTTTTTACTACCTTCAGTTTTGCACATGCTTTTAAAATATACTGTAGATAAAATTTGCCATTTATATTAAATTAATAATTTAAACAAATAAATGAATAAATTAATCAAAGTAAGTTGTTTGTAGCAAAAACTTTTAAAATGTTAAACATTTTACTGTAAGAATATTCTTCATTCAAAAATATTTCAATAATTTGCTTACAGAATTGTGGTTGTCCTAACTATATTATAACTAACAAAATGTTAGGGCCGCAAAAACGTAGCAATAAAATCATATTAAAATATATTGCGAACGTCATCGAAAATGAATGTAAATATCGGTTTCGATTTTAAACTTTTTTTTTTGCACAAGATGTACAACCTTCAATTTTGTACAGGAATATGCTTTAAAAATACTGTAAATAATACATGATATTTATATTAAACAAATGAATTGACTTGACTATCTAAACATGTTTTTATGAATGGTCAACAAAATGCCGCAAAAACATCGATAAAACTGTACTGCGAAAACCCTCGAAAATCAATGTAAATATCGTTTTTTTGTTTTTATACTTTTTACAGACTTTAATTTTGCAAAAACTTAGCAATAAAATCGATAAAACTGTACTGCGAAAACCCTCGAAAATTAACGTAAATATCGACAGTTTTTACGCTTAACCTTTTTTGCACAAATTTTATAGTGTACATTCAGATTTTTTACTACCTTCAGTTTTGCACATGCTTTTAAAATATACTGTAGATAAAATTTGCCATTTATATTAAATTAATAATTTAAACAAATAAATGAACAAATTAAGTAAACTTTTAAAATGTTCAAACATTTTACTGTAAGAATATTCTTCATTCAAAAATATTAATTTGCTTACAGAATTGTGGCTGTTCTAACTATATTATAACTATAAATGTACATATTAAACAGAATACAATAGTTTACACAAACACGTTATTATGAACGATCAACAAAATGTTAGGTCCGCAAAAACTTAGCAATTAAGTTGATAAAAATTTATAGCGAAAACCATCAAAAATGAACGTAAATATTGCCTGTTTCGTAACCGTTTTTGCACGAATGATATAGTGTACATTTACATTTTTACTACTTTCAGTTTTACACGTTGTACAAGAAGAATTGAATATTACTATGTCATAGTCATAATTGCATAGTTTCTTTCCCGAGACATTAATGAGTTCGAGAACGGTTCAAAAAACAAAATAAATTAAATTTTTTAATATTTCATGACTTTGATGATTGAGTGTGCGCAAGACAAAAAGTTAGAAACTCACGGTGTCGAGTCCAGGCTGATGCTGTTGGCCTGCGTGGAGGATGCAGACTTGTGATTGGTGAACGTCTGGCATGGCGAGTCATCGATCACGTGATCGACTAGGTGACCGATGGAGGATGGCCTGACCCGCGCACCCTCTGTGGTAAACACGGAGTTACTGCTGAAGAAAGAAACGAATTACACACGTAAACTGTGTAAGCGAGTGCTAACCCACAGACTGGATGAACCTGCATGTGTAGGCAAGTTTGTGTGAACTCACTGATCGGGCGAGTCCGGCGGAGAGCGGTTCGGCAGACTCTGAGTCTCGAGTCGGTCGTCCGAGAGGGAATTCCTGCTGACGGTCTCCCAGTCCAAACCGCTCATCAGTCTCCTAACCAGAGGCTTGCTTGGTGACCTGGAAACACATTCGATTCACAAAAGATCATTTATAATGCAACAACCTGCTCCGTCAACCAGAACCACAAGAAACAGAGTTCAACTTCCAATGTAAAAAACTTGCGTCAAACAAAATGGCACATTTGTCATATATACACGGATCAGGCATAACATTATGACCGGTGAAGTGAATAGCACTGATGATCTCTTCATCACCTGTTAGTGGGTGGGATATATTAGGCAGCAAGTGAACATTTTGTCCTCAGAGTTGATGTGTTAGAAGCAGGAAAAATGGGCGAGCGTAAGGATTTGAGCGAGTTTGGGCCAAATTGTGATGGTCAGAGCATCTCCAAAAAAAACTGCAGCTCTTGTGGGGTGTTCCCGGTCTGCAGTGGTCAGTCTCTATCAAAAGTGCTCGAACCGGCCACAGGGTCATGGGCGGCCGAGGCTCATTGATGCACGTGTGGAGCGAAGGCTGGCCCGTGTGGTCCGATCAAACAGACGAGCTACTGGAGCTCAAACTGCTCAAGAAGTTAATGCTGGTTCTGATGGAAAGGTGTCAGAATACACAGAGCATCTCAGTTTGAGGAGTATGGGGCGGCACAGCCGCTGACCAGTCAGGGTGCCCATGCTGACCCCTGTCCACCGCCCAAAGCACCATCAGAATTGGACCACGGAGCAATGGAAGAAGGTGGCCTGGTCTGATGATCACGTGTTCTTCTACATCACGTGGATGGCCGGGTGTGTGTGCGTGGCTTACCTGGGGAACACATGGCACCAGGTGCACTATGGGAAGAAGGCGTGGCGGCGGAGGCAGTGATGCTTTGGGCAATGTTCTGCTGGGAAACCTTGGGTCCTCCATCCATGTGGATGTGACTTTGACACGCACCACCTACCTAAGCATTGTTGAGCCCATGTCCAGCCTCTCATGGAGACGGTATTCCCTGTGGCTGTGGCTCTTTCAGCAGATAATGTGCCGCCACAAAGCACAAATGCTTCAGGAATGCTTTGAGGAGCACAACAACGAGTCTGAGTCCAAATTCCCCAGATCTCAATCCAATCGAGCATCTGTGGGATGAGCTGAACAAACAAGTCCGATCCATGGAGGCTCCACCTCGCAACTCTTCGTGCCAGATGCACACCTTCAGGGGTCCATGGCAGCAACACAATATTAGGTCATAATGTTATGCCTGATCCGTGTATATAAAACATACATTACATAACTAGAAGAATTACGATCTTCAAACCGTCTTCTATAGTTATATTACTATATTTTTGTCGGTGAAACAGTACAAACGGTCTTTCCAGCTACCTTTGGTTTGTAAAGTACAAAAACAAACAATGCGTTTCCTGTTATGATGTTCATTACTCCCGAAAACCTTACACATTTTCTAACAAAGCGCCTCAAAAGTCGATTTTCCGACATTTCATAGAATTTACGTAAACCAACATGGCACATGTGACACATTACAGTGGTTTTTCCGATAAAAGAGTCACAAGTTTACAAACACTCTTTCCTGTTGAGGTGTTTGTACACATGCTACTTAAAAAAATATAAATATCTCATTTTTTCAATTGAAACATCCAAAAAAACTTGATTACACAGAAGCTAGTTTAAAAATAAAATGTTATTTTGTGTAAACTTAAGCTATTTAGACATTTTACCGTTTTTTTCCCAACAATAACATCAGAAAAATATGACTCGCAATACACCGACAGTAGCTTAAAAACGAACACATGCTTCTCCTAAAAAACATAAATATCTGCTAATCTTCAGATTGAGACGTCCCTCAAAAGCCCGATTATCGTATCGAGAACAGGTCGGTGTAGACGAAAAGAAATACCTCCGTGAAGTGTGATGAAACATAAACCGTAGTTTAATTCTCAGCCTCAGCATCTTTGAACAAACGCTGCTCTCGAATGAACGTCTGAGTGTGTTTTCACAAACGTGTGCATGCTACACAGCCCTGCTTATACTTCCTGTGTTTGGGTGTCGTTCTGAGAACATCTGACCACACGCCAACAAACACACACTGACACGTAACCCCACGGGGATTGAAATGGGTGGGATGTTACACACCCAAACACACATACACAAACACATCAGCACATACTACCAAACAGACGTGGCGGTATCAAATATTCTTGTTGCGATAACACGGCTAGAAGCTTTTATCACGGGATACGGTTGGGCACAGTGGGGCTAAACGCACACCTTAACAATTTACATTCCTCCCTTAGTGTATGATTGCAGAAAATACATGTTTGTATTGAACAGTGATGGAGCAACAGATCATAAAAGGGGTTTATTTTGTTTAAAAATCATATAAATGTATGAGGTGGCAAGGTGGGCTGCAATACATGCTCTTTTATTTAGTATTTTTTTCCTGTTTCCAGTCCAAATATCTAAAAATTCTTAAATCAAGATACATTTACTAGATAAGTAAAATGACATAAGATATTTTTTCCTGCTTTCTGGGGGGAAAAAAAATCAAAATTAAGCTAGTTTTTGCTTAAAACAAGCACAATTATCTCCCAATAGAGGTGAGAAAAATGATCTTACTTCTGTTTGGGACAGAAACAAGAAACAAGATTATTTTTCTCACCCCCATTGGGAGATAATTGTGCTTGTTTTAAGCAAAAACTAGCTTAATTTTAATCAAGAAAACAAGAAAAAATATCTTCTGTCATTTTACTTATCTAGTTTTATTTTTTTTTAGATATTTAGACTAGAAACAAAGTAAGTAAAAAGTAAGAAGAGCATTTATTGCAGCCACACACACGGGGTAATACGTGTTTAATAAGGTTTAAGTTAATACTTGTTCAAAACAAATCACATTAGCAAAGTTTGCACTATTTTCTGCTTATTTTGATAAATAAAATAATACATTTTTGTTCAATAAATATACTGCCATTGAAAAAAACATAAAAATGAGTTTGAAAGCATTGAAGGAGATCCCGTAATAATTTTACAACAAATATATTTTCTTATGGGACCATTTCCGCCCGGATTTGGCCTCCCCAAATTGAAAAGCTCCCCCCCCCCCCCCCCCCCACACACACACACACACACACACACACACACAATACTAGTGTCATTTCATTTTACTGGAAACCCTTTGAAGTTTCATAAACCACTGCTAAAAGTGCTAACCATGTGAGTATATGTTGTCTGAGCTGTAATGCATACCCTGCCTGAAGCTGCCAACTTCCTACCCCTACTTCCAGGAAGCATGGCGAAGGCAAACCCTACCAAAGAAAGGTCATGTTACGAAAGAAGAATGTCATACACACCTAGAATAACTTGAGGGTGAGTAAATCACAGGCTAATTTTCATTTTTGGGTGAACTAACCCTTTAAAAAGACTTTTCGAGATTCTCGTTTACTACTTAAAGGGTTAGTTCACCCAAAAATGTAAATTCTGTCATTAATGACGTCCCCTCATGTCGCTGGACACCCGTCAGACCTCCGTTCATCTTCAGACACAAATGAAGATATTTTAGTGTAAATCCGATGGCTCAGAAAGGCCTCCATTGGCACGATACGCTTTACAATCTCAAGACCCATAAAACACACTAAAGACGTCGTTACAAGTCCATCTCACTACAGCGGCTCTACAATAACTTTATGAAGCGACGAGAATAGTTTCTGTGCGCAAAAAAACCCTAAATAACGACTTATATAGTGATGACAGATTTCAAAACACGGCATCATGAAGCTTCGGAGCGTTATGAATCAGTGAGTCGATTCAGTGGTTCGGAGCGGTATTGAATTAGCGAGTCGATTCAGCGGTTCAGAGCGTTATGAATCAGTGAGTCGATTCAGCGGTTCGGAGCGTTATGAATCAGCGAGTCGATTCAGCGGTTCGGAGCGGTATTGAATCAGCGAGTCGATTCAGCGGTTCGGAGCGTTATGAATCAGCGAGTCGATTCAGCGGTTCGGAGCGTTATGAATCAGTGAGTCGATTCAGTGGTTCGGAGCGGTATTGAATTAGCGAGTCGATTCAGCGGTTCGGAGCGTTATGAATCAGTGAGTCGATTCAGCGGTTCGGAGCGTTATGAATCAGTGAGTCGATTCAGCGGTTCGGAGCGTTATGAATCAGTGAGTCGATTCAGCAGTTCGGAGCGTTATGAATCAGCGAGTCGATTCAGCAGTTCGGAACGTTATGAATTAGCGAGTCGATTCAGCGGTTCGGAGCGTTATGAATCAGTGAGTCGATTCAGCGGTTCGGAGCGTTATGAATCAGTGAGTCGATTCAGCGGTTCGGAGCGTTATGAATCAGTGAGTCGATTCAGCAGTTCGGAGCGTTATGAATCAGCGAGTCGATTCAGCAGTTCGGAACGTTATGAATCAGCGAGTCGATTCAGCAGTTCGGAGCGTTATGAATAAGCGAGTCGATTCAGCGGTTCGGAGCGTTATGAATCAGTGAGTCGATTCAGCGGTTTGGAGCGTTATGAATCAGCGAGCCGATTCAGCGGTTCGGAGCGTTATGAATCAGCGAGTCGATTCAGCGGTTCGGAGCGTTATGAATCGGTGAGTCGACTCAGCGGTTCAGAGCGTTATGAATCAGCGAGTCGATTCAGCGGTTTGGATCGCCAAAGTCACGTGTTCAGCAGTTTGACAGTTTGACATGCGATCCGAATCATGATTCGCTGATTCATAACGCTTCAAAGCTTCATGATGCTGTGTTTTGAAATCGGTCATCACTATATAAGTCGTAACTGCTTACTTATTTTTAGGTTTTGCATTTGAATAAATATTTAGATATGACCAAACACTAGATTTCTTTAAATGTAACATTTTAAAACATTAATAACTTGCATGCCAATATTTTTAATAATACTTATATAAGCACACACAAGAGAATATTACTGAATTCAAGCACATGTAATTTAACCCAAGAAACGTTTAAAACTGTGCTAAGGCGTCGTTACAAAGTCCATCTCACTACAGTGGTTCTACAATAACTTTATGAAGCGACGAGAATAGTTTTTGTGCGCAAAAAAAACCTAAATAACGACTTATATAGTGATGACCGATTTCAAAACACCGCATCATGAAGGTTCGAAGCGTTATGAATCAGTGAGTCGATTCAGCGGTTCGGAGCATTATGAATCAGTGAGTCGATTCAGCGGTTTGGAGCGTTATGAATCAGCGAGTCGATTCAGAGGTTCGGAGCGTTATGAATCAGCGAGTCGATTCAGCAGTTTGGAGCGTTATGAATCAGTGAGTCGATTCAGCGGTTCGGAGCGTTATGAATCAGTGAGTCGATTCAGCGGTTCGGAGCGTTATGAATCAGCGAGTCGATTCAGCGGTTCGGAGCATTATGAATCAGTGAGTCGATTCAGCGGTTCGGAGCGTTATGAATCGGCGAGTCGATTCAGCGGTTCGGAGCGTTTTGAATCAGCGAGTTGATTCAGCGGTTCGGATCGCCAAAGTCACGTGTTCAGCAGTTTGAAATGCGATCTGAATCATGATTCGCTGATTCATAACGCTTCGAAGCTTCATGATGCTGTGTTTTGAAATCGGTCATCACTATATAAGTCGTAACTGCTTACTCATTTTTAGGTTTTGCATTTGAATAAATATTTAGATATGACCAAACACTAGATTTCTTTAAATGTGAAATTTTAAAACATTAATAACTTGCATGCCAATATTTTTAATAATACTTATATAAGCACACACAAGTGAATATTACTGAATTCAAGCACATGTAATTTAACCCAAGAAACGTTTAAAATAGTGCTATGGCAAACGTATTTTTCCTTATATATACTGTAGGCTATATACATATGAAATGATACTGAATCAAGATCGAAATCGATATTTGTGCCAATCAAATCCAGGCGGAAATGGTTCCAGTGTAATTGAGTGTAAAATAGGTTACTTTGTGTAAAACAAATGTCAAAGTGATGCATATCTGCAGAAAGTAGAGACTCTAAGCTTTCATATGAGGTCAGAGCTCCTCCACAGACATTTAACATTTAAAGTATATACTTGATGATATCATTCTGGACCCTTATCACGGTCCTTGGAGTTTAATGGGTTAATATCATAATTTTAAATATAATGGTTTCATTATAAATATGGAGATTATCTCTAAGGAGGACACCCAACTTAATATATGATATTTACCATCTGAAGCTAACCGTCATGTCAACAAATTGGAAAAGTCAGTCAACTATTTATTATCATTTATTACCATACTTTTACATATTCTTCCGTTAATGAAAAACTGTTGCTTTAATTACCTTGAACAAATCATTAAAGGGTTAGTTCGCACAAAAATTTAAATTAGCCTCAAGCCTTTCTAGGTGCATATGACCTAATAAAAACTAATTCAAAATAAATAAAAACGATAAAAGGATCTTAGAACAAACAAACACAATGGTTGGGTATTACTACCTCGTAACTTTTCACTTTCAAAAACTCAACTTGCATAACACATTATTTGCACAGTGCCCCCCCCCCCCATTGGTTATTAAAAAACGTGTTACCGTGCAAAAACTCGGTTCTTGATGCCTCTTTCCTTTCCGTACTGTACAGACTGCGCCTCTGTCCTCCCACTGCAAAAAGAACAACGTTGTGTCACTCCATTTGTGCAAGAATCAGGGTATGACATACATAAAACGTATATTTTTCAGCTTTTCGATTAAATTCAGTATGACATTTGCAATTTCAAAACGTTATACAAGGGGTAAATTTAGTAAAAACTCCTATATCCACTAGCCTGGATGCCAGATGAACTTAGCCCCGCCCACAATTTTTTTTGCACGGGTAGTTCGGTCTGGACTTGATCCATAGAGAAGTAATTATGCCCGAACAGAAACTGTTCGGACCAATGAAATTGTCAGGGCGGGCTTTAGACGATGATGGACAGATGATCAACAGTAACATCATCATCACGTCATCAAAGGCGATTGGGTTGAATTTGTTCTAATCCTAAACAGAGAACTTGTTCGTATATGCGTTCACCTTTACTATTTCTCTCAGAAATGATGATCGTGTTGGTCAGTACTCTGTGTATCCTTAAACTCTTTTTTTACAACACCGGCAAAGATCGTTTACACTCATCTTTTTCTTCTAACCTTAGGCTACTTATTCCGGGCGTGCTTGCAGACAGGGTTGCCAAGTTTTTACAGCAAAACTCGCCCAATTGCTACTCAAAACTAGCCAAAAACAAGCCCAATAGCTTTCCGGGTGGTGGGGTTCTCCGGGAAAAATGGCATTTGGGGGTAAAATATGTGTTATTTTGGCTGGACTGCCTGCTAAATTTCACATTCCTGGGTCTGTATATCACATAATTGGGGTCGCTTCAACCCGCGGACTTGGCAACACAGTGCAGTTGAGTTCTGTTGACATTTGACAACTAGCGTTATGCGTCGCTCCGTTGCTCTGATTGGTTGTAGGTCTATCCAATTGAGGTCTTTCCTGGTTCGGTTTAAACACGCCCCATAATCACAGCCCAACGGAGCAGATCAGACTCAAATTCTGACTAGAATTGAGTATGACGACGTCAGGCTAATATCCACTATATCCGAATCAACAAACTGTTCTTGTAACATTCTCACCAGTAGCGGAACTTGGACCCGAGGGTGAAGTACTGCAGGAAGAGGTTCCTCTCAGGAGGCACGGGCCGCTCCAGTCTGAAGAACGTGTGATTCTCCACGCAGGCCTTCCATAAGTTCTTACAAGCTCTGTAGCTCATCATGTTAAAACCCAATAAAGACTCTCTGTTCTCAGTCTACGACACATAGAAAGAAAAACGACACAAGACGAGAAGGCAAACGATCCATTTTAGTATGTTAGTACCAATACCAATAAAGCTTCGCAATTCAATTCTGTTCACTACTACAGACAGTGCTGGGGCTAACTGATCATATGTGAACTGCATTACATGATCAGATTCAAAAAATTAAGTAATCAGATTAGATTCAGGGTTTCTGCAGGTTTCACCAAGTCAAATTTAAGACCTTATAAAGACCTTTATGAGTTCAATTTACTTTTTGGGAGTTTAGCTTATTCAACGTATCCCCCAGAGTTAGATAAGTCCATACATACCATTCTCATCTCCATGCCATAGCTTTGCCTGACGCACCAACCGCTAGCCTAGCTTAGCACAAAGACTGGCGGTAAATGGCTCCAGCTAGCCTACAGCTCAATAAGTGACAAAATAACACCAACATTTTCCTATTTACATGTTGTGATGTGTATAGTTACATCATGTACTAAGACCGACGGAAAATGAGAAGTTGTGATTTTCTAGGCCGATATGGCAGGAACTATACTCTCATTCCTGCGTAATAATCAAGAGCTGTGAGCCGCCCCATGAGTGCAGCGGCGCAATGATATTACACAGTGCCTGAAAATAGGCTAACTTCAGTCGACATAACCAACGGGACAACCTGCTTACACAGGGAGCACTGGGGACTATTATCAGGGATTGAGATGCTAACGGTCTAATCAGATTCAATGATCTATGCTAAGCTATGCTAAAAGTGCTACCGCCAGACCTGGAGATCGGCTGAATGGATTTGAAAACGGTAAAACTCAACTGTTTAACTCTAGGGGAGTCAGAAAATTTTCAAAATTTTCAATTCAATTAATTCAACTATTTTCAAAAATGGTGGCGTGTTCCTTTAAGACCTTAAAGCAGATATGAGGGAGAAACACCCACAAACACCTATCCGTGGTCGCTCCCAAGAATAAGGTTCTTACATGATTTTGCTTATATATGTTTGGGAAACCCTGACATAATGTAATGTGTAATGCAATTCATGTTGTTGATGTAAAGAATGGAATATAATTATATCAATAGTGTACAAGATTATCCTATTCAAATCAATGTATATCAATGTGTATTATATATCAATAATCGAAACAGGTCAAAAGTAGTCTAAAAGTAATCTAAAAGTAGTGTAAAAGTGGTCTAAAAGTAATCTAAAAGTATTATAAAAGTAATATAAAAGTAATCTAAAAGTGGTCTAAAAGTAGTCTAAAAGTGGTCGAAAAGTATTCTAAAAGTAGTCTAAAAGTATTATAAAAGTAATATAAAAGTAATATAAAAGTAGTCTAAAAGTAATCTAAAAGTAGTGTAAAAGTGGTCGAAAAGTATTCTAAAAGTAGTCTAAAAGTATTATAAAAGTAATATAAAAGTAATATAAAAGTAGTCTAAAAGTAATCTAAAAGTATTATAAAAGTAATATAAAAGTAATATAAAAGTAGTCTAAAAGTAATCTAAAAGTAGTGTAAAAGTAATCTAAAAGTATTATAAAAGTAATATAAAAGTAATATAAAAGTAATCTAAAAGTAATCTAAAAGTAGTGTAAAAGTGGTCTAAAAGTATTATAAAAGTATTATAAAAGTAATATAAAAAAGTAGTCTGAAAGTAGTCTAATGCTGCATTTACATCGAACGTGAATAGAGTGTCTGGAGCGAGTGATTTCCATGTAAAGTCAATGTAAAGACGCGTTGACGCGCATCTGGAGGTCCTGATGGACGCGATTACGCCTCATTCGCGCATTCAGATCGTGCGAATTACGCACGTCTTGGGCGATACGCGCAAGTGATTTTATTTGGTGCTTTTTGTGCATTTATGCATTTGAAGCGAATTCGCATCTGACGCACTTGAAGCGAATTCGCATCTGACGCAAAAGTTGAAAAATCTGAACTTTGCCGTCTGTTCGAGCCGCGTTAACCAATCAGGAGCCTGCTCGCTGCTGTCACGTGGTAAAGTGATGTGATGAGAAACCCTGCATAATTAAAAAATACTACTATTGTGTCACAAAATGTAGTTTTAAGACTTTTTCAGGTGAGAATGTAGTTGTTTAAAGCTCAAATCTGTGGTTTATTTATAAAGAGAGCGCCTATTTAAAAAAATAATCTTGTTGGAGTTGTGAGTTTATACGCGCATCCAATTCGCTGTGGACAAGCGAATGGATTCAAAATGTTCACGCGTCAAACTAGACACGATTTTGACGCTCTACTCGCGTTCGGTGTGAACGCAGCATCAAAGTAATCTAAAAGTCGTCTAGAAGTAATTTAAAAGTAATCTAAAAGTAGTCTGATTACCTGAAATGTGTACTGTAACTGACTGTTACTAACTATAATTTTCATCATGTAATTTGTAATCAGTAAAAGATTACAATTAGCAAGTAATCTACCTACTAGCACTGACTACAGCAAAAGTTCATTAAAATCGTTAAACTGAAACAATGACATGTAGCATTTTCAATTTAAACATCAAGTAATAATTATATAATGTAGAAAAAAAGACTAAAGAAATACATACCGGTTCTTTTCTTAGTTGTATAAAAAACTGTTTAGATTTAAAAGATATTTTTACAATTTTCAACCTGAAACACAAGAGAAAGAGAGAAGATGAGACGATTTCAAACGTGTTTATTCAATGAAATTCCCACGTACAGCTGAAACCACACTTACCATGGAAAGTGGTTGACTCGTACCCTGTCTTTATAGACGGAGATGCCGGCAGACATAACTCCAACGTAAATCTCTGCGTTACAGTGATCCTGAAATCATGAAGAGTAGGAAACCATAAGGATGCAGTTTCCACGGCAACATCAAAACCATTTTGTTTTAAAGAGTGCTTAGACTTTTGGTTTGCTTAAGAAGGGATCCTCAATATACTGGCCACCATTTTGCTATCAGCCAAGAATGACAGATGGATAGAATAGTTCCAACGAACAACAGAGCAAATGAATGACAGAACAATATATTGACAGAATGAATGACGCATAGAACAATATATTAGTGAAACTTTTGCCAACCCAAAAATTAATTGTGATGCTGAACCGTGAATTTGCAAAAAATATGCACTATATTAAGTTTTCCCTTAAAGGTTAATTCCCCCCTGGTCAGAGCCTAACTCCACCCATTGGCAATATTTGAAAAATGCTGGAAAAGTGGGCAGAGCCCATTGGAGAACGAGGGGACGAACCGAGGGCGGGGCTGAGCGGGGGGCGTGCACCTGAGACCCGCGGTGACGGATTGATTGACAGCTGTCAGACTCGCAAAGATGGAGAGTGACTGGAGTGACGCCAGTAGCTTTGTAACAGAGCGGTCATTCGAAGTAGAGGACTTTTGAAAGAAAAAAAAAAAGTACACGATGAATCCTTGGCTCAAGCTGATTCGATTGCACCCTATGACGACATTTTCCGTCATAAAAATTTTCCCGCCATTTTGAATTTTCCGAAAACCTACTTTTGCGAAATCGTCATAGACGGTTTATCCGATTTGCACGAAAATTTAACCAGATCATCTTCGGACCATGCTGACAAAAAAACATGGAATTCAAGTTGATTCGTTAAATTGTTTTTGATAAACACGCAAACAATTTTTACGTAGCGGTTGCGAAAACACTCATAAGGCTATATCTCTGCAAGGCTTTATCGTATTCAAACCAAACTTGGTACATGTCATCACAAGCATGACCTGAGGCAACATGCAGCGTTTCGGCACAGCGCCACCAACTGGTCCGGAGATACAATAAATGGCTATTTTTGCTTATAACTTCTGAATTGTTTGTCCAAAAATCATAAAAGTGGTCTCGTTAAATTCAGGACGGCATGCCGAGTCATCTGATATTCAATTTTACCATATCGGCCATTTTGACTGTCGGCCATTTTGAATTATGTGCTAAAATGCTGTGTTTTATGAATGCATGAACGGATTATTACGAAACTCGGTATGGGTCATCAGCACGATGCCCTGAAGGAGCCTGAAAAGTTTCGAAACAGCGCCACCTAGTGCAGAATTTTTTTTTCAAACGCTTATAACTTTGGGTGTGATTGACTTATTTTCATGGGACTAACTGTTTTAGTCTCCTGAATCCTTGCCGAGTCCAACAATACCAGACTTGCCAGGTTTTGGCGTATGGTTTGTGCAGCACGGTAATTTCGCGGTTAAAAAACGTTAGCTGATATCGTCGCAACCGCTAGTCTGATCGAGACAAAACCAGCGCCAGAAAATCGGAAACATAGGTCGATAGCTAAAAGCCTATGCCCAAATGTCAAAATATTGATAGTAAGGGGGAGTAAAATCCAATCAAAGTCAGGTGTCAGTCATTTTTTACATGTTTTTTCATATAAATGTCTATAACTCCAAAACGAAATGAGATATTTTCACCAAAATTGACACACACATGTATGGGCTCACTCCGATGACACATGAAAACATGTGTAGGATTGTGCCTCTTGGTGGCGCTATAATAGAACAAAACATGACATTGGCTCTATACAACTCAATGCTTTAATGTGGTGTTTTAACGTTTTTGCTTCAAATGTCTTCACTCAGTTTTTCAGTTGGTCTGCTGCTATCTTCCTTGTTTGCTTCTGTTGCGCTTGGCCCCGTTAATGGCGGCTTGCAGCTATATTTTTGTTTTGTTTTTGTTTATATTTCAACAACAAATTTGAGTAAAAATAAATTATTCAATTAAAAAAAATATATAAAAACTTTCCTATGTGCAATTTAAATGTTTATATACAAGTTTTACTAGCGCTGATTAAATAAACTTTGATGAATTCATTGATTATTAAATCAACTTTATTTTCAGTTTCGGTTTCTGGCTAAATTAAAACTTTGATTTAGGTTTTGTTTTAGTAAAATAAATAAAATAAATAAATACAAATATAAAAATAAAATAATAAATAAATAAAAGAAAAGATAAATAAATAAATAAATAAATAAAAATAAATAAATTAAGATATAAATAAAATAAATGAAAATAAATAAATGACAATATAAAAATTGACAAAAAAATTAATACAAATAAATACATAAAATAAATATAGCATAATATAAGGTGCATTAGTACAATATATAGAAAGACCGAATAAACAATAGAACGACTAATAAAACAAACTGATGACAGAATGAATGACAGCCAAACAAATAATAACTGCATATATTCAAATTATTAGGCAAAATTGCAAAACACAAAAAACAAAGAACTAAACAAAACACAAAGAAATAAAAACACTCAAAACCAGGGTGCATCCCGAGGTTTAAGTGGCACCCGATATTATTCCACCCTCTAGTGTTTGTTTACAGTACATATGAAACAAAAGGGGCAGCCATTGGGGTAAGATGGGCCGGTCACTCACCCGAGCATAGTGCAATTCCACGCCGTACAGCTCCAGCGTCCGCGCAGCATTCAAGTAGTTAAACTCGGACTGAGCTGGTGTGAGTCCACTGCGAGAGAGAGGAGAGACTCAATCTCAGAGATCCACAAACAATGAACCGCCTTGTTCCGCAAATCTGCCTCTGTGTGTGTGTGTGTGTGTTCAGCTGTGGCCCTTTGTTCCTCCGTCTCCACTGACACTCAGTTAAATATAAGAATCTTTAACACACTGGAGGATTTCATGGGCATGTCTTACTTGTGCTCTTGGTGAAGTTTGGCGACCTCTTTCTCAAAGTCCTGCGGAGGGTTGGGAATGAAGCTGTACTCCGAGAGGTACCCCGGCAAATGTTCGGAGTGACTGTAGTCCCCCAACTCAGCTGAAACACAAAACAGGCCAAGAAACCATGTGTACATGTGTGTCACTGTGAGGCATGATGTGTCTTTCAGCCTTTCAAAGAGCCAGGCTTCCGGTTTCCTCATGGAAGCTTCTGGAAACTGTTCCACACTGTTTACTTTTATTCCCAAGCAACAACAAAAATTGACTGATACTCGTTGATCAGTTTATCAAAAATATTTGTGAGCAATAACCTAATAAATGAACAAAAAATAATAATATAATTAATAAAACTAAAATGTTCTTGAAAAAAAAATACATTTGCAAGTACATTATAGACGCAATGAACAATTTTGTACAATTTTCTATAATTTGAGTAATTGAACTTTTTTTAACAATTTTCTCAATATAATAATTGGAAGAATTGAACTTTTTTTAACAATTTGCTCAATTTCTTTTTTTACAATTTTCTCAATATAATTTGAAGAATTGAACTTTTTTTTACAATTTTCTCAATATAATAATTTGATAAATTGAACTTTTTTGTGCAATTTTCTCAACAATTTTTTGTTTTACAATTTTCTCAATATAATTGAGTAATTGAACTTTTTTTAACAATTTTCTCAATATAATAATTGGAAGAATTGAACTTTTTTTTAACAATTTGCTCAATTTCTTTTTTTACAATTTTCTCAATATAATTTGAAGAATTGAACTTTTTTTTACAATTTTCTCAATATAATAATTTGATAAATTGAACTTTTTTGTGCAATTTTCTCAACAATTTTTTGTTTTACAATTTTCTCAATATAATAATTTGAGTAATTGAACTTTTTTTAACAATTTTCTCAATATAATAATTGGAAGAATTGAACTTTTTTTTAACAATTTGCTCAATTTCTTTTTTTACAATTTTCTCAATATAATTTGAAGAATTGAACTTTTTTTTACAATTTTCTCAATATAATAATTTGATAAATTGAACTTTTTTGTGCAATTTTCTCAACAATTTTTTGTTTTACAATTTTCTCAATATAATAATTTGAGTAATTGAACTTTTTAACAATTTTCTCAACATCATAATTTGATAAATTGAACTTTTTTTTACAATTTTCTCAACCATTTTTTACATTTATTTTTTTTACAATTTTCTCAACATAATAATTGGAAGAATTGAACTTTTTTAACAATTTGCTCAATATAATATGAAGAATTGAACTTTTTTTAAACAATTTTCTCAACATAATTTGATAAATTGAACTTTTTTTTACAATTTTCTCAACCATTTAAAAAAAAAATTTTTTTTTTTACAATTTGCTCAATATAATAATTCGAAGAATTTAACTTTTAAATCATTTTCTCAAAATAATTAAAAAAAAACACTAAAACTAAAGTTTCAAGTACATTCATCTCAAATTTTAAGATTTTTTTTTTGAAAAATAGAACAAAGGGGTAACACTTTACAATCAGTTTCATTAGTTAACATTAGTTAATGTATGAACTAACATGAACTAACCATGAGCTGTACATTTCTTACAGTATTTATTAATCTTTGTTAAAGTTAGTTAATAAAAATCCAGCTGTTCATGGTTTGTTCGTGTTAGTTCACAGTGCATTAACTAATGTGAACAAGTATTAGTAAATGTTGAAATTAACATTAGCAAAGATAAATATATACCCATATATATATATACTTTAATAGTTCATTATTAGTTCATGTTAACTAATGTAGTTAACTAATGAACCTTATTGTAAAGTGTTTCCAACTAATCTAAATGTAAAATAGCACAAATATAATATTTTAAATACAAAGAAAAGAACATATAATGTGATTTCCATACGATAAAAGAATCAAATGTGAAGCTACTAGTAAACACAGTGTAACATGACCGGCTACTACAACAGATTGTTAATCATAAAACGACACTAGCCACATTTTTCAGCTTTATTACTGGAAATGGGTTAGACAAGAGACAGGAAAGAGGCAAAAGGCAGATCATGAACTATTTGGCTAACCATGCAGCCTTTGTGCATCCTGTGCGGACGGTTATATCTCCAGCCAAACAAAACCACAGGCCAGAGTCTGCATCAGTTCCTCAAAATTTGCTTCATTAAAATTGACATTTAAATAGCAAGTAACATACTACGCACAGTCCTGTGACACAAAGACACAAAATACACCTCATTGCCTTTTTTTATTAGCCAAAATGTCAGAAAGCAATGCTTTTAAAATGAGGTAGATCTTGGCTCTGAACCCATAGGACATTGTGCATAAATAATCTGTAATACTTACCCTGAACGGCATACGAAGCCAGAAGGACTGCAGTGTTTTGTGGGCAACGAAGCCTAGCAAAGAAACAATTGAAAATGATTACATGAGCTTGACTTTGAGAAGGAAAATGGTGAATTTTACATGTAGAACTTGTGTGCTTGCCTGCCACTCAGAATATCCTGCTTCAGTTGCAAAAAGTACAAATACCTAATAAAAAATCAATACAAAATCACTGTTAGATACGTAACAAGCTTCCAAAGAGAGTAAAATGTGTGATTTTTACTGTATACTAGGGGTGTAAGGGTACACAAAACTGAAGGTTCGGTACAGCAGTTTTACAAAATGGATTTTTATTCAACAGTGGTTTCCTGAACAAATTGTGTCTGAAATGAATTCAATCATAACTAAACGTTTCTTAAAGATAATGCTGTAAACTATAGGGAGCCCTTACTCACACATTACTATAATATTAGAGGACAGAGCCCAAACCATTAGCATAAATTCAGTTGCTATTTATTTTTAGGTATAATAATCAACACTCAAATAACACATTGAATGCAAACAAGTAAGGCAGTTTTTGCAATAACTTCTAAATCTAATTATAAAATGTTTTACTTAAATTCGTTGTTGAAATATAATCATTTATACACAGTGTGCGTGTCATTATCATGGCCGGAAAATTTTCTATTTTTTTTAAATCACAGCTTCATCGGAATGATATTAAACTTGGTGACTTTTCTAGCATTGGGTATGTAAACACACAAAAAGAATTGGGGTCATGATTCGAGCATGCTAATTGGTCGTAAAAAAAAAAAAAGTAGCGTTCATTGTCTTAGGTCATAAATGACCGATCATAGGAAATGAATGGGAAATCGGCAAAAACACAATTCTCCGAATATTTGTGTGTACAATCTACAAATCGGCCACAATGCTGAAAAAAGTACACAGCAGTGAAGAGGTGACACTCTAAAACATCAAGAGTGTGATAGACACATCCACTCACACACACACGCGCACACACACACGAAAAACTGAACCTATGAACCACGTTTTGAATTTCTAAAAATCACAGCTTCATCAGAATGATATGAAATTTGGTGACTTTTCTAGCATTGGGTATGTAAACACATATAAAAAATTGAGGTCATGATTCGAGCATGATAAGTGGTCATAAAAAAAGAAAGAAAATAGCGTTCATTGTCTTTGGTCATAAATGACCGACCATAGGAAATGAATGGGAAATCGGCAAAAACACAAAAATTCTCTGAATATCTGTGTGTACAATCTACAAATCGGCCACAATGCTGAAAAAAAGTACACAGCAGTAAAGAGGTGACACTCTAAAACATCAAGAGTGTGATATTGACACATCCACTCACACACACGCGCACACTTAGACACACACGCGCGCACACTTACACACACACACACACACACACACACGCGAAAAACTGAACCTATGAACCACATTTTGAATTTTTAAAAATCACAGCTTCATCAGAATAATATGAAACTTGGTGACGTTTCTAGCATTAGGTATGTAAACACACACAAAAATTGGTCATGATTCGAGCATGATAAGTGGTCGTAAAAAAAATACTCCCACTTGTGATCTTCGGTCAAAAATGACCACCATAGGAAATGAATGTGAAATCTGCAAAAACACAAATTCACAGAAAACAATCTATATTTCTAACAAAACAAAAAATATCTAAAACTTTATAATAAATAGTCTTTGAGATTTAAAAAAAATATATTCAAATCCATCAACAACAAAAAAAAAATCATTAAATGTGTTCAAAACAGATCTAGGGAACTCTCAAGCCTCTCCATAGAGACCTCTAGTGGTTACACTCATGGTTGCATGATTCCTTAAATAATCAAAAGAGGGCGCTAATCTGCCTTCAAAAAAATATTTTGAAGGCCTAATCTCTATTTTAACCTAAAATACTGCAATAAAAAAATAAATTACAAAAAAATATTGTATAATTTTCAATGGCAAAAATAGACCATAATTATTACATAAATATAAAAAAATACCATCAAATCATCTCAAAATACAAAATTAAAAAGAAAAAATATTATTGAAGAAATATAAATTGCATTGGTTTTACTGGGGTGGAGGAAGTTTCATTTTTAGGTGTCCGGTCACTTATGACCGGGAAGACAACCAATGCAACCCCTAAACGAAGAGCACAGGGTTAAACACATTAAATAATCCAGACATCAGTAGCATGTTTTGACCCCCTTTTTGTCTTGGGGTTTGTCAGGGGAAGTAATGAAAGGAATCGATAATAAATCGAATGGTAACACACTTCAGTCCTCGGTCCCAGAGTGAAGGAATTGACACGAATCTGCTTGGTTGCAAGAAAAAGCAAAGATTTATTTACACTAAGTTTAACCGGAGGTAATCTGAAAGCAATGGCTCAGGGGAGAGCAAGGCCTAAAATAACAAACAAAACGATCAACTAACTAAATTTTGAAGCAGCGAACTTAAATAAAACGAGAAAATAAACAACATAAAACTTCCCTTAACTGCACCAAAAACAGGGATGAAATAGTAGTCCAAAGAAAAAGGCACTCTCCCCCTATGCTTCCCTTTAAATTTACACCAATCTTTAATAAGAGACAAAAATCAGAAGAAATGTATGTTAAGGGCAACCTCTTCAGCACAAAGAACTACACTCTTCAGACAGTTTATCACAACAGCACACTTAGCCACTTTCAGTGGAATAAAACGAATATACAGGCTAATATCAGTGAAAGAGTTGATTTCTCTAGTGAACTCACAGCTGTGGACACTGAATGACTCCTGAGGTCATGTGATGCTGCGTGACATTGTTCTCAAGCTGTGTTATTGACGTCTTTCCACCGTTGAGACACTGATTGAGCGATTACACCACATATGATACGTTCAGCAAGCTGTAATGCATCCTCAACACACCTTCAGATGCTGATTTATGTTTATTCTTTGACTATGACGATCACGTTCACTCGTCTATACAGTGATCAGTCGCGTCACATTAAAGAGTGGCAAAACGACATTTTATCGTTTGAATTTCATGATCAAACGGCCTGAATACTTAATATGTTCGTGTGGGAACTCGGATTGAAGTGTGTTCCGGCGTAAAACAAGCCGACTGTGAACTATTAAAGATTGCATTCGTGGCGTTCGGTACACGCGTGCACCGTACCGGAAGCCCTGTACCCAAACAGTTCCGTAGGAATATGTGTACCGTTAAACCCCTACTATATACACAGATTTAATTTACACTCACCTAAAGGATTATTAGGAACACCTGTTCAATTTCTCATTAATGCAATTATCTAATCAACCAATCACATGGCAGTTGCTTCAATGCATTTAGGGGTGTGGTCCTGGTCAAGACAATCTCCTGAACTCCAAACTGAATGTCAGAATGGGAAAGAAAGGGGATTTAAGCAATTTTGAGCGTGGCATGGTTGTTGGTGCCAGACGGGCCGGTCTGAGTATTTCACAATCTGCTCAGTTACTGGGATTTTCACGCACAACCATTTCTAGGGTTTACAAAGAATGGTGTGAGAAGGGAAAAACATCCAGTATGCGGCAGTCCTGTGGGCCAAAATGCCTTGTTGATGCTAGAGGTCAGAGGAGAATGGGCCGACTGATTCAAGCTGATAGAAGAGCAACTTTGACTGAAATAACCACTCGTTACAACCGAGGTATGCAGCAAAGCATTTGTGAAGCCACAACACGCACAACCTTGAGGCGGATGGGCTACAACAGCAGAAGACCCCACCGGGTACCACTCATCTCCACTACAAATAGGAAAAAGAGGCTACAATTTGCACGAGCTCACCAAAATTGGACAGTTGAAGACTGGAAAAATGTTGCCTGGTCTGACGAGTCTCGATTTCTGTTGAGACATTCAGATGGAGAGTCAGAATTTGGCGTAAACAGAATGAGAACATGGATCCATCATGCCTTGTTAGCACTGTGCAGGCTGGTGGTGGTGGTGTAATGGTGTGGGGGATGTTCTCTTGGCACACTTTAGGCCCCTTAGTGCCAATTGGGCGTGGTTTAAATGCCACGGCCTACCTGAGCATTGTTTCTGACCATGTCCATCCCTTTATGACCACCATGTGCCCATCCTCTGATGGCTACTTCCAGCAGGATAATGCCCCATGTCACAAAGCTCCAATCATTTCAAATTGGTTTCTTGAACATGACAATGAGTTCACTGGACTAAAATG
Organism: Romanogobio albipinnatus; assembly: GCA_023566225.1. Classification (NCBI taxonomy): domain Eukaryota; kingdom Metazoa; phylum Chordata; class Actinopteri; order Cypriniformes; family Gobionidae; genus Romanogobio; species Romanogobio albipinnatus. The sequence continues at coordinate 2,560,691 of CM042263.1, forward strand.
GCCCCCACAGTCCAGATCTCAACCCAATAGAGCATCTTTGGGATGTGGTGGAACGGGAGCTTCGTGCCCTGGATGTGCATCCCACAAATCTCCATCAACTGCAAGATGCTATCCTATCAATATGGGCCAACATTTCTAAAGAATGCTTTCAGCTCCTTGTTGAATCAATGACACGTAGAATTAAGGCAGTTCTGAAGGCGAAAGGGGGTCAAACACAGTATTAGTGTGCTGTTCCTAATAATCCTTTAGGTGAGTGTATACACAGATTTAATTTATATGATTAATGTTTTATTTCACTTGTCATACGCGTAGGAGTTATTAGTTAGTAAAAAAGCAACTGTACCGTGTGTACTCTTCCTGTAATTTACCAGGGTCACTCACGAAGAACTTCACCCTGAACCTCAGATAATGTGGTGATGGCCCTGAAAATCAAACAATAATTACACTCAGAACATTTTACTCTGATACTTCAGACGAATAAAAACTTTGTAAATATGTTAAAAAACCACCTACTTTTGAGCTGTTTTCTAACTGGTTTGTTTGGGTCCAGCCACCTCTGAAACACGGTCATTAACGGTTTTTACTCATAATTCAACATTTTCATGACAATCACACAAACTCAGCAATGTGAAACACACCAAAATGGCTTCATCCAACATCCTCGTTTTACTAGGAGCAGAAACAGAGCAGCTCTTTAATTCGTGACTTTCCTGACACTGTGTGTAGAAACCAAAAAAAAACTACCGAACTGCTTCGTATACGCTATAAATAACAGACTGAAAATAAACAAGGTGGGATAATTTCACTTATGCAAAAATCTCGATTTTTTTTCAGGTTGAATGCTCTATTTGCACTTCATGATGGGCTGTTTGAATGAACAAGGGTTTATGGGTGATGTGTTGCCGACAAGTGAGTGTCTACCTGGCTGTCAGAAGAGTCGTCTGCTAGTTGAAGGCCGAAATAGTCTTGCTCCGTTAGCTTCAAGTGTTTATACACTACGTCCAACAAGATCCGCCCCTGGTCTTGCTTCTACAAGAGACGGAAAGTGTATTTTCATATCAGTTCTGGACTGTTATATAAAAACAAAAGAACACACTAAAACACTTTTTTTAAATCACTAAACAAACCAAACACCAAATCAAAAACACACAATAAACCAAAACCAAACAAATAATTAAAAAAACAAATAAAACTAAACTAAACAAACCACAAAACAAAAACTAAAATGCAACAAACAAAAACCAAATCAAAACACACAACAAAAAACAAACTAAAGCAACAAACAATAACACAAAACCAAACACCAAATCAAAACACACAATAAAACAAAAACCAAACTAAAGCGACAAACAAAAACACAAAACAAAAACCAAATCAAAAACACAAAACAAAACACAAATAAAAAAACACAACAAAACCAAACACACAAAACAAAAACCAAACTAAAGCAACAAACAAAAACACAACAAAAACCAAATCAAAAACAAAATAAAACCAAATAAAAAAACACAACAAAACCAACCACACAAAACAAAAACCAAATCAAAAACAAAATAAAACCAAATAAAAAAACACAACAAAACCAACCACACAAAACAAAAACCAAATCAAAACACAACAAAACACAAACAAAAACACAAAACAAACACCAAATCAAAACACACAACGAAACCAAACAAAAACACAAAACAAACACCAAATCAAAACACACAACGAAACCAAACAAAAACACAAAACAAACACCAAATCAAAACACACAACAAAACCAAAACAAACAAAAGCACAAAACAAACACCAAATCAAAACACAACAAAACACAAACAAAAACACAAAACAAACACCAAATCAAAACACACAACGAAACCAAACAAAAACACAAAACAAACACCAAATCAAAACACACAACGAAACCAAACAAAAACACAAAACAAACACCAAATCAAAACACACAACAAAACCAAAACAAACAAAAGCACAAAACAAACACCAAATCAAAATACACAACAAAACAAAAAACAAATCAAAAACAAAATAAAAACAAAATAAAACCAAATAAAAAACCCAACAAAACCAACCACACAAAACAAACTAAAGTGAAAAACACAAACACAAAACAAAAACCAAACACCAAATCAAAACACACAACATAACCAAACCAAACACAAAACAAAGTGCAACAAACAAAAACAAACACCAAATCAAAACACACAACAAAACCAAACAAAAACCAACTAAAGCGACAAACAAAAACACAAAAAAACACCAAATCAAAACACACAACAAAACCAAACAAAAACCAACTAAAGCGACAAACAAAAACACAAAACAAACACCAAATCAAAACACACAATATAACCAAACAAAAACACAAAACAAACACCAAATCAAAATACACAACAAAACAAAAAACAAATCAAAAACAAAATAAAAACAAAATAAAACCAAATAAAAAACCCAACAAAACCAACCACACAAAACAAAAACCAAACTAAAGTGAAAAACACAAACACAAAACAAAAACCAAACACCAAATCAAAACACACAACATAACCAAACCAAACACAAAACAAAGTGCAACAAACAAAAACACAAAACAAATACCAAATCAAAACACACAACAAAACCAAACAAAAACCAACTAAAGCGACAAACAAAAACACAAAAAAACACCAAATCAAAACACACAACCTAACCAAACAAAAACACAAAACAAACACCAAATCAAAACACACAACATAACCAAACAAAAACACAAAACAAACACCAAATCAAAACACACAACCTAACCAAACAAAAACACAAAACAAACACCAAATCAAAACACACAACCTAACCAAACAAAAACACAAAACAAACACCAAATCAAAACACACAACCTAACCAAACAAAAACACAAAACAAACACCAAATCAAAACACACAACCTAACCAAACAAAAACACAAAACAAACACCAAATCAAAACACACAACATAACCAAACCAAACAAAAAACGCATAAAAAACACAAACAAAAAACAAACACCAAATCAAAACAAAATACACACAAAGAAGCAAAAACAAAACCTTTTTGCTGGAAAATTAACTATGTCTAAGACATTAAGTAATGTCTTTATTAATAATACACTGACTTCAATACTTAGCATTTTTATTTTGGCCCCGGCATGGAAACACCACATTTATAAGATACCAAGCAGGACAAGCCGTGTTTTTTATTTATTATTCCCACAAAAAACAAAAATCAGGACAAATCTAAAAGAAAAAAATAGCACAAATATCCAATATTGTAATCAATGGTCCAATGGTTGAAATCACGAGAGGGTGTGTAAATGACAGGACTTAAACCTCCGCGTAAACTGTTCACAGCAATAGCTATATATAGTATAGTTAAAATATACATTTCATTACCAATTTATTTTATTACCAAGTGAATATTATCCTCTGAATCAGTTGTTTTAACAGACAAGCGTTAACAGCCATAGCTTAACCCTTCAGCATGTATGATCACGACAGCCATGGCCTCAGGACACGCTTCTTTCCAACCCAGGAATGTGAAGCATCTGCCCGAAACAGCCCCTCTGAGCTCCACGCGGTAAAACCAACCCGAGCCGCCACATCGCATAACTCCAGTCAGCCTCTATTGTACCTCATAGACGGCTGGTCTCCTGTGGTGATTCTTACCGACCTGCCATTTAGCAGACATTTCTCATCCAAACCAATTTATTGCACACAAACGGCAGCGCTGCAGCTCAGGAGAGAGAGAGATGCTGATACAGCGAAAGCGCGGTTTCTGGGTCACCTCTACCTGGGATTGAACTCGCAACCTCTGGAAGATCATTGATCCACACAACTCTAATGTGCTCGCGTTTAAAGGAACAGCTTACTCACTCACGTCATTGCAAGCGTGTGAATCTTCTGTGGAAGACAAACGAACATACTTTGCAAATGCTGCACTATGTAACCAGTCCCTCCAGTAAAGCGTGATTATGAGATCGCATGATTTAATGCATAATCAGCCAAAGTCCGCATATTTATGCGGGGGCCGCATTTTCTCAAATATGCCGCACTTTCGCCGCATAAATTGCCTATTTCCACGTGCAAAATATGCGGGGCTAGCATGATTTCATAATCCCCGCATTTTCGTTGCAAAAAAAGTCATATATATTAGCAGAAAGTTGACAAATGTTTGTTTACTTCACACAAGAGCCGCCATTTCCCCCTGTTGCCATGGGAACGCTTTGAAGTGACGTAATTACCAGTCCTTCCAGAAAAATGCGGCTTTTTTTGTGATTATTGCGGGCAAAAATATTTGATTATGCGACACGTTTTCTTAAATATTGCGATGGAAAATGCGGGATATTTATACAATTTTATGCGATAAAATTAGCAAAAACTGTGGTTTGATGAAAAAGAGAGAAAAAGCAAATATTTTTAATTGAATATTTAAAGTTCTCATCTTGTTTTATTGAAGACCTTAATAAACACATGGCTCAATTTGGACCGATTTCAAAACAATGCATCATGAAGCTTCGAAGCGTTATGAATCAGTGAATCGATTCATGATTCGGATCGCGTGTCAAACTGCTGAAATACGTGACTTTGGCGATCCAAACCGCTGAATCCACTGATTCATAACACTTCAAACCGCTGAATCGACTCACTGATTCATAACGCTTCAAACCGCTGAATCGACTAACTGATTCATAACGCTTCAAACCGCTGAATCGACTAACTGATTCATAACGCTTCAAACCGCTGAATCGACTCACTGATTCATAACGCTCCAAACCGCTGAATCGACTCACTGATTCATAACGCTCCAAACCGCTGAATCGACTCACTGATTCATAACGCTTCAAACTGCTGAATCGACTCACTGATTCATAACGCTTTGAAGCTTCATGATGCTGTTATTTTTAAATCAGTCATCACTATATAATTCGTTATTTAGGTTATCATCACAAAAACTATTCTGGTCGCTTCATAAAGTTATTGTAGAACCTGCACTGTAGTGAGATGGACTTTTATGGGTCTTGAGAGTGAACATTGTGCCAATGGAGGCCTTTCTGAGCCATCAGATTTCAACTTCAATATCTTCATTTGTGTCTGAAGATGAACGGAGGTCTGACGGGTGTCCAACGACATGAGGGGACGTCATTAATGACAGAATTTACATTTTTGGGTGAACTAACCCTTTAAGAGATTGCACTTTGTGCATTGGAAGCACTCAAATGTCTGTTTTGTAAAGCTACCTCTGTAAAACAGGAAGTTATTTATTCATTTTTCAGAAGTTGTAGCATATTCCTTTTGTAAAGCTACAGAACTTGTTTGACTCAATGTTTTGTAAATTTGAGCCGTGTGTTTATTAAGGTCTTCAATAAAACAAGATGAGAACTTAAATATTCCCAGCACTTTCTGTGATGTAGTGCTTTTTTTCTCTTTCTCATCAAACCGCAGTTTTTGCAAGTTCCCGCAATTTCATCGCATAAAATTGCATAAATATCCCGCATTTTCCATCGCATTTTTTAAGGAAACGTGCCGCATAATCAAGGATTTTTGCCGCAACAATCACAAAAAAACCCCGCATTTTTGTGGAAGGACTGTAAAATTTTTGCACTAGGCCAGTGTTATATATTTTGTTTTTTGTTTTTTAGGTAGGTAATTTACTATATCTCTTTACATAAATACTATTTTCTACTTAAAAAATATAATTTGGTTATTTTACTAACCCACTGTTTTGTATGTGAATGCTGTTTCACGGGAATATTACCACAGGAGGGAAGCACAAAGCTTTGTTTAGCCTACAAAGGAAATAAATGAGCACTTCTTTATTCTGTTTTGCGATCTGGTCACCCAATTTTCCATGAATTTTAACAATAGGCCTAGTCCATTTTATCCCAATGGACATGGACATCTCGTTTCCTTTCCCAAATCTTCACTCACGTCACACTCATTTTCGCAGGGGATTATAAACGTTTCTTCCTTTCGTTTGCTTATGTAAATTACTTACATTTATGCATTTGGCAGACGCTTTTATCCAAAGCGACTTACAGTGCCCTTATTACAGGGACAATCCCCCTGGAGCAACATGGAGTAAAGTACCTTGCTCAAAGACACACTGGTGGTGAGCGCTGGGATCGAACCAGCAACCTTCTGCGTATCAGTTCCATGGTTTAACCCACTGGACCACCATCTCACCATCTCAGCTAAGTGGGATACTTACAATATCCTGAATGTTTCCAACTACCGGTATTTGTAAATGGTGAGATGCTATTTTATTGTGAGGGCGTGGCCTGTCGATGACATCATATCCGCGTTTTTATATCTGACGATATATCGCGAAACAAAAAGTAGTTATCGTGACAGGCCTAACTCTGATCACTTAAAGGGTTAGTTCACCCAAAAATGAAAATTATGTCATTAATTACTCACCCTCCTGTCGTTCGACACCCGTAAGACATTCGTTCATCTTCGGAACACAAATGAAGATATTTTTGTTGAAAGCTGATGCTGAGAAAGGCCTCCATAGGTGTTCAGTACATTTACACTCACAAGACCCATAAAGGCACTAAAAACATCGTTACAAAGTCCATCTCACTACAGTGGCTCTACGATAATTTTACGAAGCGACGGCAATAGTTTTTGAGCGAAAAAAAAATCTAAATAACGACTTTATTCCACAAGTTCTTGTCTTCCATGTCCGTCTCTGCCGTGAACTCACGAAGCACCACGACGCATGCGCGAGTATATGATGCAGAACCGGCGTTCGGGAATCCATGAAATGCACACTTTAGTCCCATTTTGAGCTCTACGCCGAGACCTAAAGCACGATCAATGTAGAATTCAACAGCTTAGATACGGCGCGTCTTCCTCTGCTCGTTGTAAACAAATCTCCTCGCTTCTGGGTCATGTGTCCGAACGCCGGTTCTGCGTGATATTCTCGCGCATGCGTCGTGGTGCTTCGTGAGTTCACGGCACAGAAGACAAGAACTTGTGGAATAAAGTCGTTATTTTGATTTTTTTTTTCCCTCAAAAACTATTGCCGTCGCTTCTTAAAATTATTGTAGAGCCACTGTAGTGAGATGGACTTTGTAACGATGTTTTTAGTGCCTTTATGGGTCTTGTGAGTGTAAATGTACTGAATCCCTAAGGAGGCCTTTCTCAGCATCAGCTTTCAACAAAAATATCTTCATTTGTGTTCCGAAGATGAACGAATGTCTTACGGGTGTCGAACGACATGAGGGTGAGTAATTAATGACATAATTTTCATTTTTGGGTGAACTAACCCTTTAAAAAAGAAAAAAACAACAACATGCTCGTTCCTCATGACTTTCAAGTATGGGGCACAAACCATACTGAAGAACCTAAATGAGGCCTTCTTTTAGGAAAACAACTAGTCCTGAGGGTTGATTTAGTAGCTTAGGTTAAACGTGTGTGTACTCACATTGACTCTGAAGGTCTGTACTGTGTTGTCCAGCAGTAAAACGTTACACACCACCAGCGCGTGCTGTCTCTCTCTGGCCTCCTCCAACGCTCCCACATCGTAAGTTCTGCCAGCAGGCAACCGGAAGCGTGCGGTCATTACGGTCCCCACTCCGTCTGCAAAACACACAAGGCTAAAGGTCACCAACAAGCTCACCTGACCCCCGTTCACCGCGGTACACATTATTAAGCAGTGTAAAACACACACTAGCGCATGTGATCCAATGGCAAACATCATTCACAAACATTCGTCTGTACTCCACCTAAAAGTTCCAGTAAACGGCTGTAAAGCGAGAGTTTAGCATTCAGGTTCTACTAGTAGAAACGAGAACACGACAATGGCTTGTCAATTGAAGAAACTCGTAAAGGAGGTAGAGGTCAGGGTCGCTGTCAAGATTCATTCAACTCATGAGAGGAAATTGCTAACCTAATTCAGCCTCTGAAACTGCTGACATTCATAATATTAAACTCTTTCATTCAAGGTTTCAGTGATACTAAACGCTCTTCTTAAAGCAGACAAGGTCAACTTCGAGCAGATTCCTCAAGACTCATAAGAGTTCCTGAAAAGATACTTTGAAATTGCTCAGTATTTTCTAATATAAATAGGTTTTCAAAAGAGACACAAATACAGAAGCATTTCTACAGTTTCTACATGGGCAAAACACGATTCTTCGTCCTTTGAACACCTAGCAAAACAAAACGTAGCATTTCACAGCCACAGTTTCACTGATTGGCAATGATATCATCAATGATAATGAGAAAACAATGAAAAATGCACATTACGATGATAAGTCTTTTTATTAGAACCAAACAGCAATCGAAACGCACAACAAAACCAAACAAAAACCAAATCAAAAACAACGTGCAACGTGCAACAAACAAAAACACAAAACAAACACCAAATCAAAACACACAACAAAACCAAATCCAAAACACAAAACCAAACTTAAGCGACAAACAAAAACACAAAACAAAAACCAAACATCAAATCAAAGCACACAACAAAACCAAACAAAAAACAAACACCAAATCAAAACACACAACAAAACCAAACATCAAATCAAAGCACACAACAAAACCAAACATCAAATCAAAGCACACAACAAAACCAAACATCAAATCAAAGCACACAACAAAACCAAACATCAAATCAAAGCACACAACAAAACAAACACCAAATCAAAACACACAACAAAACCAAATCCAAAACACAAAACCAAACTTAAGCGACAAACAAAAACACAAAACAAAAACCAAACATCAAATCAAAGCACACAACAACAAAACCAAACAAAAAACAAACACCAAATCAAAGCACACAACAAAACCAAACATCAAATCAAAGCACACAACAAAACCAAACATCAAATCAAAGCACACAACAAAACCAAACAAAAAACAAATCAAAAACAAAAACCAAACACCAAATCAAAACACACAACAAAACCAAACAAAAACCAAATCCAAAACACAAAACCAAACTTAAGCGACAAACAAAAACACAAAACAAAAACCAAACATCAAAGCACACAACAAAACCAAACAAAAAACAAACACCAAATCAAAACACACAACAAAACCAAACAAAAACCAAACTTAAGCGACAAACAAAAACACAAAACAAAAACCAAACATCAAATCAAAGCACACAACAACAAAACCAAACAAAAAACAAACACCAAATCAAAGCACACAACAAAACCAAACATCAAATCAAAGCACACAACAAAACCAAACATCAAATCAAAGCACACAACAAAACCAAACAAAAAACAAATCAAAAACAAACACCAAATCAAAACACACAACAAAACCAAACATCAAATCAAAACACACAACAAAACCAAACATCAAATCAAAGCACACAACAAAACCAAACATCAAATCAAAGCACACAACAAAACCAAACATCAAATCAAAGCACACAACAAAACCAAACAAAAAACAAACACCAAATCAAAACACACAACAAAACCAAACATCAAATCAAAGCACACAACAAAACCAAACATCAAATCAAAACACACAACAAAACCAAACATCAAATCAAAGCACACAACAAAACCAAACAAAAAACAAACACCAAATCAAAACACACAACAAAACCAAACATCAAATCAAAGCACACAACAAAACCAAACATCAAATCAAAGCACACAACAAAACCAAACAAAAAACAAATCAAAAACAAAAACCAAACACCAAATCAAAACACACAACAAAACCAAACAAAAACCAAATCCAAAACACAAAACCAAACTTAAGCGACAAACAAAAACACAAAACAAAAACCAAACATCAAAGCACACAACAAAACCAAACAAAAAACAAATCAAAAACAAAAACCAAACACCAAATCAAAACACACAACAAAACCAAACAAAAACCAAACTTAAGCGACAAACAAAAACACAAAACAAAAACCAAACATCAAATCAAAGCACACAACAAAACCAAACAAAAAACACATAAAAAACACAAAACAAAACCAAAACTAAAATAAAAACACACACAAGAAAAACAAACCACAACACAACAAAACCAAACCAAAACAAAAACAAATAAAAAACAAAAAACAAACTAAAGCGACAAACAAAAACACAAAACAAAAACACCAACTCAAAACCAAATCCAAAACACAAAACCAAACTTAAGAGACAAACAAAAACACAAAACAAAAACCAAACATCAAATCAAGGCACACAACAAAACCAAAACTAAAAAAAACTCACCAAAACGCAACAAACAAAAATACCGCTATGCTAACAATGCTAACAATGAACACTGGTAAACTGAAGCACTTTGATAGTGGGTTAATTAACTCCAACAGATCTTTTACAGTATGATTAATTAGATAAACGTTAAAATTTGCTTGTGTACAAAATGTTGAAAACGCACAAGTGAAAATTAAGTTACAAGCTAGTCAGAATGTGCAAGTCATGTTGCGAATGCACTCTTTCTGGAACACAGACAATTAATAATTAAAAGACATAAAGAACATAAAGAATTAACAAAACTGCTTATCGCTTGAAAATATCATATAAATATATATAATGTTTGAACATTTGGTTTATTTAGAACTTATTTAGAAGAAGAAAAAAGTGCAAAATTGTACATTTTAAGGTACAAGTGGCCTTCACTGATGTCCTGCAGAGTTTAGCTCCAACCCTATAAAGCCACCATAGTATAAAACTCATGGCTCCCAGCATGCATTGCAGCATTAAGTATGTCACCATCGGTGAGAATTGCTGATTCTTGATATCTGTGTGCGAAAATCAAAATTCAGAGTGTCTGATCTGTGGCAAGAAAGTATTCTGGACTCTTTAACACAAGATAAAACACTAGATTTGGTGGCCGTAGAATCAAAGACTTTGCAGTGAGTTTCCTAGCGCTAAAACCTCGAACTCTAGAGAGTTTGTAACCAACTTTTGGGTCTCTGACTCTACAGCACCCAATCTAAAGTCTTCGTTTCTTGCTATTATTTGATTGGTTCTGTTGATTCACATTGGTTTCCTCAGTGTTGGAACCAGAACCTGGGAGGAAACGACCATATCTGGCCACAGAGCAGCTTATGGGGAGCAGGTTATGAGCTTATGTGATGTCGTATACAAAGTCTCTTTCCAGGAACACTGGCTTAACACATTTGCAGCACATTTACTGGTGCTAAGGTTGGGTGAGACTACCATTCACTAGGGTATGGGGATAGTTGTTCACCGTCATGTCGTTCCAAACCTGGAAGACAAAAGGAGATTTTTTTTTTTGTCCTTTCATTGGAAGTCAATGGGGTCCAAAGAACAGAAATGACAAACAAAACACATAAGAAAAATGTCATATGTCTGGGAACAACATGAGGGTAAATAAACGATAATCTACCTGAAAGGCTTTTACAACAAAATAAGACTAAATTAGCTTTTTTCTTTAAAACACCCCAAGAATGATCTCTCCCTGAAGTCCTTTGAAATGGCATTTGCATCATTTATCATTCACAGTTGCCTGCGTAGTTTATTTGTACATTTTTTTAGTGGTTTCTAAAAATGGACGCACCCAAGTGTCTTTACACATGTCCACATTGTACGAAACAAGCTCCCATAACACTAAAAAGCAGCTGCGTAAACATCACGGGGTCAGAGTTCATGACCTGTAGGAGCAAACATGTGACCTTTCAGCACGGTCACAGTTGCCTATTCAAACTCCCACACCCAACTTATTACAATCGTTAATCTACGACACAATCCACATGGAAAGGAACTGACAGAGACAAAATGTGCCCAAACACATCTGAGCATACGTTCGACTACATAATACACATCAAGCTTTACAATGAGCCTTCAAAAGCAAGACTTTTGAAACAAAAGCCTCACCGTTTGAGATTTCTTCAAATCTCACACTTACTGTTAACGTGACGCTGTTTAAGTATGACAAGATTTGAAGTAGAGATTTTTAATCGTAAGATCTCAAAATAACTTACATCAGCACAACTTTATTTGTCCTGTGTGTCAATGCAGAAAAGATCATCTCTTTGTATAACTTGCTAAACTGTGATGTGTGTGTGTGGCGGAACATTTCTCTTCTGTAGAAGTTTCCCCGGATGTCATCGAATACCACAAACACCGAAACACTTACAATTTTCCGCTGAGTGGGGCTCAGACCACCAACACCTCAGTAGATCTCAGACAATGGGGTTACAAAATGAGTTTATCCCCCACCCCAAAAAAACTCTCTCGGTCAGCCCCCCTAAACCACCTTCCGCCCCATATTTCCATCTTTCTCTTTAAAGCTTATAACTAAAGCATCATAAGCTACAGTGATCTGATGAACTTCTGTGAGCATCATGGGAAAATAAAATGCTGAACCCCAATAATAATAATAATATAATAAATAAATAATAGAGGCCACTAAATATACAACTGTGCAATTAAAGAGTTAAGATTGCTAAAAATATAATTTGTATTTATAATAAAAATAAAAAAACTATTCTCATATCTTTTGTTGTTTGTTTGTGTCAAATCAAACTTTATGGTATTTTACAGTAAATGTACTTGTAATATTGCCAATACTAATACAATATTTAGCCCACTATTGTTCTGTTGTCGTTTAGGCACTAACAAAATTGTAAATATTCCAAATCAGTCACATTTCGTGTATATTTGGACCTATGCAGTTTATGGTATTTCATATATTTATACTTCAATGCTCAATTTTAAGACATTTTACACGTAAACTTTACATTGTACGAGTAAACTTTACACGTAAACTTTACATTGTACAAGTAAACTTTACATGTAAATTACATTGTACTAGTAAACTTTACGTGTAAATTACATTGTACAATTAAACTTTACACGTAAATTACATAGTACAAGTAAACTTTACACGTAAATTACATAGTACAAGTAAACTTTACACGTAAATTACATAGTACAAGTAAACTTTACACGTAAATTACATAGTACAAGTAAACTTTACACGTAAATGACATAGTACAAGTAAACTTTACACGTAAATTACATAGTACAAGTAAACTTTACACGTAAATTACATTGTACAAGTAAACTTAGTGGTTCTCAACTGGTTTTGCTACTGGACCCAGACACTACGTTCAAGTCAAGCGGCAGTAAAAAAAAACATCACCTTAAAAGGAACTGCTGGACCTTACAAGTAACAATTCACAGGTAAAATTGAATGAAATCTTTTTTTTTTTTTTACAATTGCATGTACACTTGAAATTTTACTTGTAAACATCCAATGCAAATCTTTCATTGGACGTCAAGCGGCAGCCTAAAACAGTATCATACGAGATACCGCTGGACATTACAAGCAACATTTTACAAGTAAAATCCTATACATTATTAATATTTCACAATTGCATGTACACTTAAAATTTAGCTTGTAAACATCCCAAGCAAATCTTGCATTGGACACCGAGCGACAGCTGAAAACAATATCTTACAAGACACTGTTGGACCTGAAGTAAAAATTTTCACGTTACATACATTGTTCAAATTTTACTTGAAATATTTAAAAATGGCATGCACACTTAAAACTTTACTTGTAAACATCCAATGCAAATCTTTCATTGGACATCAAGTGGCAGCTCAAAACAGTATCATACGAGATACCGCTGGACATTACAAGTAAAACTGCATACATTGCTATAATTTTACAAGCAATATTTCACATTTGATGTACTTAATATTTTACTTGTAAACATTCAACACAAATCTTGCATTGTACGTCAAGTGGCAGCCGAAAACAGTATCAAGATACTGCTGCAGGACATTATAAGCAACTTTTTACAAGTTAAATTGCACATTGTTCAAATTTTACTTGTAATATTTTACAAATCGCATGCACACTTAAAACTTTGCTTGTAAACATCCGATGCAAATCGTGCATTGGACGTCAAGTGGCAGCCGTAAACAATATCTTACAAGACACTGTTGGACCTAAAGTAACACTTTACAAGTAAAATCATGTACATTGCTAAAATTTTACAAGTAATATTTCACAGTTGCATGTACACTTGAAATTTTACTTGTACATCCGATGCAAATCTTATATTGGACGTCAAGTGGCAGTCGTAAACAATATCTTACAAGACACTGTTGGACCTAAAGTAACATCTTACAAGTAAAAGTGCATACTTTGAATTTTTTTTTTTTTTTTACAATTAATATTTTACAATTGCATACATTTTACTTGTAAACATCCAATGCAAATCTTGCACTGGACGTCAAGCCTAAAACAGTATCATACGAGAGATACCGCTGGACATTACAAGCAACATTTTACAAGTAAAATTACATACATTGTTAAAATTTTACTTGTAATATTTTACAAATGGCATGCACACTTAATATTTTACTTGTAAACATCCGATGCAAATCTTGCACTGGACACCAAGTGGCAGCCGAAAACAATATCTTACAAGACACTGCTGGACCTAAAGTAACACTTTACAAGTAAAACTATGTACATTGCTAAAATTTTACAAATAATAATATTTCACAATTGCATGTACACTTGAAATTTTACTTGTAAACATCCGATGCAAATCTTATATTGGACGTCAAGTGGCAGCCGAAAACAATATCTTACAAGACACTGCTGGACCTAAAGTAACACTTTACAAGTAAAACTATGTACATTGCTAAAATTTTACAAATAATAATATTTCACAATTGCATGTACACTTGAAATTTTACTTGTAAACATCCGATGCAAATCTTATATTGGACGTCAAGTGGCAGCCGAAAACAATATCTTACAAGACACTGCTGGACCTAAAGTAACACTTTACAAGTAAAACTATGTACATTGCTAAAATTTTACAAATAATAATATTTCACAATTGCATGTACACTTTAAATTTTACTTGTAAACATCCAATGCAAATCTTGCACTGGACGTCAAGCCTAAAACAGTATCATACGAGAGATACCGCTGGACATTACAAGCAACATTTTACAAGTAAAATTACATACATTATTTTACTTGTAATATTTTACAAATGGCATGCACACTTAATATTTTACTTGTAAACATCCGATGTAAATCTTGCATTGGACGCCGAGTGGCAGCCGAAAACAATATCTTACAAGACACTGCTGGACCTAAAGTAACACTTTACAAGTAAAACTACATTGCTAAAATTTTACAAATAATATTTCACAGTTGCATGTACACTTGAAATTTTACTTGTAAACATCCGATGCAAATCTTATATTCGACGTCAAGTGGCAGCCGAAAATAATATCAAGATACTGCTGCAGGACATTATAAGCAACATTTTACAAGTAAAATTGCATACGTTGTTAAAACTTTACTTGCAATATTTAAAAATGGCATGCACATTTAAACCTTTGCTTGTAAACATCCGATGCAAATCTTTCATTGGACGCCGAGTGGCAGCCGAAAACAATATCTTACAAGACACTGCTGGACCTAAAGTATCATTTTACAAGTAAAAGTGCCTACTTTTAATTTATTTACTTTTTACAATTAATATTTTACAATTGCATACATTTTACTTGTAAACATCTATGTAATTTTACTTGTAAAATGTTGCTTGTAATGTCCAGCGGTATCTCTCGTATGATACTGTTTTAGGCTTGATGTCCAGTGCAAGATTTGCATTGTTAAAATTTTACTTGTAATATTTTACAAATCGCATGCACACTTAATATTTTACTTGTAAACATCCGACGTAAATCTTGCATTGGACGCCGAGTGGCAGCCGAAATCAATATCTTACAAGACACTGTTGGACCTAAAGTAACACTTTACAAGTAAAAGTGCATACTTTGAATTTTTTTTTTTTTTTACAATTAATATTTTACAATTGCATACATTTTACTTGTAAACATCCAATGCAAATCTTGCACTGGACATAAAGCCTAAAACAGTATCATACGAGAGATACCGCTGGACATTACAAGCAACATTTTACCAGTAAAATTACATACATTGTTAATATTTTACAAATCGCATGCACACTTAATATTTTACTTGTAAACATCCGACGTGAATCTTTCATTGGACGCCGAGTGGCAGCCGAAAACAATATCTTACAAGACACTGTTGGACCTAAAGTAACATCTTACAAGTAAAAGTGCCTACATTGGAAAAAGAAAAAAGAAAAAGATTTTACAAATCGCATAAACACTTAATATTTTACTTGTAAACATCCAACGTAAATCTTACATTGGACGTCAAGTGGCAGCCGAAAACAATATCAAGATACTGCTGCAGGACATTATAAGCAACATTTTACAAGTAAAAGTGCATACATTGGAGAAAAAAATTACAATAATATTTTACAAATCACATACACACTTAAAATTTTACGTGTAAACATCCGATGCAAATCTTTGGACGTCAAGTGGCAGCTGAAAACAGTATCATACGAGTAAAAATTGCAATTGCAAAAATGTATTTTTTATTTTTGCATACAATTTTGCTTGCAAATGGCGTATACCAGCCCAAAACATTACGGTTAGACTTGACAAGAAAATTTCCCCAGTAAAATTACTTTTTTTTTTTTTTTTTTTTACACCTGCATGTATACCTAAAACCTTGCTTGTAAACATCCAATGCCCGATCTCAGTCCTGAAGCACAACCAGACGAGTACTACTGAGCTAGAAGATAACACAAAGATGCTAACAGACCAACAGGATGTCATTCATGCACTCATTCATGTGTGTCACCCAATACACCTGAACCCAAGCCAGCTTTACAGGACCATCCGACCATACTGCGATAAAACCCTTTCCACTGAATGCAGTTGCATGACACACCAATTTCACCAAGAAAAGGGGCTTTTCATCCAAACAAGCACATCAGCAGAAGAATACCACACATACAGATCTTGCATTACAGTCTGTTGAAGAATGCGCACACACACACACACACACACACACACCAGGGGGACAGAACAGTAGATGATGTCACCGACTCAACCAGGGGAGATGCGTAGTACCCAGAAAACAATTAAAACAAACCTTATTGCACCAATATAAATCCTCTCTGGATCCAAGCAGATTATTTGCATGCAAAGGATGACAGCTGTGGTTATG
>CM042263.1:2582745-2785245 GCA_023566225.1 Romanogobio albipinnatus
TGGTTTTAGCTGGTCTCCCAGCCTAACTTAGCTGATGAACATTTTACCTAATTACAAATTAATCAGATTACATGGTCCATATACAGATATAAATTATTTGTCTAAACACCCAGTGGCAGAAAAAATAGGGACAGTCAGCCAGCCTGACCAGCTAAGACCAGCCTGACCAGCTAAAATCAGCGAAGACCAGCTAAAACCATCAAAGACCAACAATTACCAGCTAAGACCAGCCTGACCAGCTAAAACCAGCTAAGACCAACAATATCCAGCTAAGACCAGTTTGACCAGCTAAGACCAGTTTGACCAGCTAAGACCAGCCTGACCAGCTAAAAAAAATTCAAAACCCCTCTAAAACCAGTCTGATAAACCAGCTATGACCAGGCTGGGAGACCAGCCAAAACCAGCCTGACCACCTTACACAGTCAATTAATTATTTATTCTGTATTTTTGCCTCATATTTCAGGTGTTTGTCTAATAAAATGAGTCAAACAAATCTATAAAGTAGATATAAAAAGTATATATATATATATGTACTCTTTGAATTAAGGAATTGACTCATGCGAGTGCTTCCAAACTGAGCTCTGACAGTGGAACGTACCAAACCCGAGAGGAAGAGGGGTGCCCAACTAGCTCTTTTACAGATTTATTCTTAATATATCCATCTAAAATTCGATTAATCATTTTTTATTGAATCGTATTGCATCAAAATAACCAGTAGCACAAATATATATCGTCAAATATTTAAAATAAGCTTAATATTTGTCCAAGAGCTGACCGGTTCCCCCTCCAGAGCTGTAAATCAGTGTAAAGTAACTGTGAACGCTCTCGAGGTGTGAGGAACTGAAAACGGCTCTTCGCTCGGCCCGATAAAAAGCCACTGCATCCAGTTGTATAACAAATAGACAAACGTTTCCGCGTGAGTATTTACTCGGTAATGTCGGCAGCAACATCTGTGGAAACGGATCGGGCTATTGGCATATGCTGTCATCTCGTGAAAAGGTAATCATTTTTAATGCATACATAAATGCATGCAGACTGCATCTATCCACAGCACGAAGGAATCAAATCTAGGTTTCTATATATTAAACGGGCGTTTTAATATGGTTTCTACATAGATATGCATGGTTTACCCGTTGAATCATGCATTTATGCATTATGCATGAACATATTAAGTGATCAAATTGGTGAGTTGCAACATTAAGCGGTGCACACACACACACACACACATCT
This sequence comes from Romanogobio albipinnatus, assembly GCA_023566225.1. NCBI lineage: Eukaryota > Metazoa > Chordata > Actinopteri > Cypriniformes > Gobionidae > Romanogobio > Romanogobio albipinnatus. The sequence goes on from CM042263.1 coordinate 2,583,976, forward strand.
CAAAATGCATGAGACATTGTTTCCTTTTTGCCAGGAAGATGCTTTCATTGCAGTGTAGCTGCACATAATGGAGATCATAGATATGCACATACCTAAGATAAAGCCTAATGGGTAATGCATTAGGCAAGGCAGACCGAATGATCAAGGTGGGTGTATTGATATATGCATAGCTCAGATGAGTGCTGAAGCCATGCACAGATTTTACTACATGCACACAATTAATATACAGTGTAATATTAGTCAAAAAGAGACTTTACGGTTGTACGATGGAAAGGAGGTTTTTATTAGCGATAGCCGAAGGCCGATTAATCGACCGATTGCGAATGGTGCACGTTTGCAGTTATTTTTAGTGAATGATTATTGTGAAAATTATTTACGCAAATATTTTTTTAAATGTAGACCTAATAAAAGTTGTGAATATTATAATTTATATGTTTGTATAAGTAAATATTTAATTGAATATTAAAAATATATATTATTTGCCGTTGTAAAATTTGTATATTTTTATCGGAATCAGCTTCGTTCAACACACACATGACATGCTCACAAAAATATTAAATTCGTTCTCTCATTTTAGTTTAATTGTGGCGACGAATTAAGAATTAATTCCCACAACTTATTTATTCATTCCCTCGATTAAGTAAATACTAAGATTGTTTTTTTTTTACTAGCGATTAAATGACTGATTTTTGTTTTTAGCAATGAAAATATTTGCGAATGGTGCACGTTTCCGTTTTCTGTTATTTTTAGTGAGCGGTTATTGTGGAAATTATTTACGCAAATATTTTTAAATGTAATACAAGTTGTGAATAATATATTGTCATTTATATGTTTATCTTTTAAGTAAATATTTAATTGAATATTAAAAATATATATTATTTGCCGTTGTAAAATTTGTATATTTTTATCGGAATCAGCTTCGTTCAACCACTTTTTTTCGCAACACACACATGACATGCTCACAAAAATATTAAATTTGTTCTCTCATTTTAGTTTAATTGTGGCGACGAATTAAGAATTCATTCCCACAACTTATTTATTCGTTCCCTCAATTTAGTAAATACTAAGATTGTTTTTTTTACTAGCGATTAAATGACTGATTTTTGTTTTTAACAATGAAAATATTTGCGAATGGTGCACGTTTCCGTTTTCTGTTATTTTTAGTGAGCGGTTATTGTGGAAATTATTTACGCAAATATTTTTAAATGTAATACAAGTTGTGAATAATATATTGTAATTTATATGTTTATCTTTTAAGTAAATATTTAATTGAATATTGAAAAAATATATTATTTGCCGTTGTAAAATTTGTATATTTTTATCGGAATCAGCTTCGTTCAACCACTTTTTTTCGCAACACACACATGACATGCTCACAAAAATATTAAATTCGTTCTCTCATTTTAGTTTAATTGTGGCGACGAATTAAGAATTCATTCCCACAACTTATTTATTCGTTCCCTCGATTTAGTAAATACTAAGATTGTTTTTTTTTACTAGCGATTTAAAGGTATACTATGTAACTTTTTTCGCCACTAGAGGGCGTACATTCAAAACAACAACAATGTCTTAGCTTGATGACGATGTGAATGAATGTCGTCTTCAACTCCACCGCTGATGGTAATCAATCACACGGGAATCAGAAATCATGCTCATGGATGAGGTAAAGTAATAGTTATATAAATGTTGCGTTTGATGACATGATTTTCTTTCACTATAATGAATTAGCCGCAAATAAAGTAAGGTTTAATACTAATTGGTTGTCATAGATGTTCCTGTATTTCTCGAATTCAATTCAAAACTAACTTTTTGGTAAAACAAAAATAACAAAAAAAACCTAAAGCTACAGTATAAACAACAAATTTACATTTACCAGTTCTTAACATGCCTTGAAGTATTCACAGTGAACATGACCTCACCATGTTTCACATCATATGCATAGACAATAAGACATTCAAACAATAAGACTAGCACTGTTGTTTGATATAAACAAATCACACGTTTTCTGTCAGTAAAGGAATTAAACCAATTACTCACCTGTCTATTAAACACATGCAAGATCGGCATCTCTGTCTAGTTTAAGTTTTTCGCGAAGTTCTCTCCATTTTGAAAATGCCACACCGATGTTGATCCTGGTTTTATTTCTCTTCTTGTCCCAAAATCGTCTTGGGTCATTTGGTTGACCTATACATTGACATTTACGTTGATGGGACTTGTCTTTGTCGACAGAATCAGCTGCAAACGGCAAAGAATAATTGTGTTCCATAACGACTGCGCGAAACAAACTACCGGTAGTTGCTTGATAGACGCTACACCGTCCGCATTTGTCCACGAGACTCTATGCTGCCATGGTTTCTACGGCAACCGAGCGGAAACCGAGGGTAATGCGGAAATGACGCCATTGACTGGCGACTCCTTCACTCCTATTCACACGTCCCGGTACCTCGGTTAAAATCGCAATTTTCTCACAATTTACAAATAGTTGGAAACATTTGAGATATTGTAAGTACTCAACTGAACAAAATATATAACACTGGTCTAGTGGTTTATGGATATTTTACTACTAAAATTGAACATAGTGGACCTTTAAATGACTGATTTTTGTTTTTAACAATGAAAATATTTGCGAATGGTGCACGTTTCCGTTTTCTGTTATTTTTAGTGAATGATTATTGTGAAAATGATTTACGCAAATATTTTTTAAATGTAGACCTAATAAAAGTTGTGAATAATATATTATAATTTATATGTTTGTATAAGTAAATATTTAATTGAATATTAAAAATATATATTATTTGCCGTTGTAAATTTTTTATATTTTTATCGGAATCAGCTTCGTTCAACCACTTTTTTTCGCAACACACACATGACATGCTCACAAAAATATTAAATTCGTTCTCTCATTTTAGTTTAATTGTGGCGACGAATTAAGAATTCATTCCCACAACTTATTTATTCGTTCCCTCGATTTAGTAAATACTAAGATTGTTTTTTTTACTAGCGATTAAATGACTGATTTTTGTTTTTAGCAATGAAAATATTTGCGAATGGTGCATGCTCACAAAAATATTAAATTCGTTCTCTCATTTTAGTTTAATTGTGGCAACGAATTAAGAATTCATTCTCACAACTTATTTATTCGTTCCCTCGATTTAGTAAATACTAAGATTGTTTTTTTTTTACTAGCGATTAAATTACTGATTTTTGTTTTTAGCAATGAAAATATTTGCGAATGGTGCACGTTTCCGTTTTCTGTTATTTTTAGTGAGCGGTTATTGTGGAAATTATTTACGCAAATATTTTTAAATGTAATACAAGTTGTGAATAATATATTGTCATTTATATGTTTATCTTTTAAGTAAATATTTAATTGAATATTAAAAATATATATTATTTGCCGTTGTAAAATTTGTATATTTTTATCGGAATCAGCTTCGTTCAACCACTTTTTTTCGCAACACACACATGACATGCTCACAAAAATATTACATTTGTTCTCTCATTTTAGTTTAATTGTGGCGACGAATTAAGAATTCATTCCCACAACTTATTTATTCGTTCCCTCGATTTAGTAAATACTAGGATTGTTTTTTTTACTAGCGATTAAACTACTGATTTTTGTTTTTAGCAATGAAAATATTTGCGAATGGTGCACGTTTCCGTTTTCTGTTATTTTTAGTGAGCGGTTATTGTGGAAATTATTTACGCAAATATTTTTAAATGTAATAAAAGTTGTGAATAATATATTGTAATTTATATGTTTATCTTTTAAGTAAATATTTAATTGAATATTAAAAAAATATATTATTTGCCGTTGTAAAATTTTTATATTTTTATCGGAATCAGCTTCGTTCAACCACGTTTTTTCGCAACACACATGACATGCTCACAAAAATATTAAATTCGTTCTCTCATTTTAGTTTAATTGTGGCGACGAATTAAGAATTAATTCCCACAACTTATTTATTCGTTCCCTCGATTTAGTAAATACTAAGATTGTTTTTTTAAACTAGCGATTAAATTACTGATTTTTGTTTTTAGCAATGAAAATATTTGCGAATGGTGCACGTTTCCGTTTTCTGTTATTTTTAGTGAGCGGTTATTGTGGAAATTATTTACGCTAATATTTTTAAATGTAATAAAAGTTGTGAATAATATATTGTAATTTATATGTTTATCTTTTAAGTAAATATTTAATTGAATATTAAAAAAATATATTATTTGCCGTTGTAAAATTTTTATATTTTTATCGGAATCAGCTTCGTTCAACCACGTTTTTTCGCAACACACACGACATGCTCACAAAAATATTAAATTCGTTCTCTCATTTTAGTTTAATTGTGGCGACGAATTAAGAATTCATTCCCACAACTTATTTATTCGTTCCCTCGATTTAGTAAATACTAAGATTGTTTTTTTTAACTAGCGATTAAATTACTGATTTTTGTTTTTAGCAATGAAAATATTTGCGAATGGTGCACGTTTCCGTTTTCTGTTATTTTTAGTGAGCGGTTATTGTAGAAATTATTTACGCAAATATTTTTAAATGTAATACAAGTTGTGAATAATATATTGTAATTTATATGTTTATCTTTTAAGTAAATATTTAATTGAATATTAAAAATATATATTATTTGCCGTTGTAAAATGTGTATATTTTTATCGGAATCAGCTTCGTTCAACCACTTTTTTTCGCAACACACACATGACATGCTCACAAAAATATTAAATTCGTTCTCTCATTTTAGTTTAATTGTGGCGACGAATTAAGAATTCATTCCCACAACTTATTTATTCGTTCCCTCGATTTAGTAAATACTAAGATTGTTTTTTTTTACTAGCGATTAAATGACTGATTTTGTTTTTAACAATGAAAATATTTGCGAATGGTGCACGTTTCCGTTTTCTGTTATTTTTAGTGAATGATTATTGTGAAAATGATTTACGCAAATATTTTTTAAATGTAGACCTAATAAAAGTTGTGAATAATATATTATAATTTATATGTTTGTATAAGTAAATATTTAATTGAATATTAAAAATATATATTATTTGCCGTTGTAAATTTTTTATATTTTTATCGGAATCAGCTTCGTTCAACCACTTTTTTTCGCAACACACACATGACATGCTCACAAAAATATTAAATTCGTTCTCTCATTTTAGTTTAATTGTGGCGACGAATTAAGAATTAATTCCCACAACTTATTTATTCGTTCCCTCGATTTAGTAAATACTAAGATTGTTTTTTTTACTAGCGATTAAATGACTGATTTTTGTTTTTAGCAATGAAAATATTTGCGAATGGTGCATGCTCACAAAAATATTAAATTCGTTCTCTCATTTTAGTTTAATTGTGGCAACGAATTAAGAATTCATTCTCACAACTTATTTATTCGTTCCCTCGATTTAGTAAATACTAAGATTGTTTTTTTTTTACTAGCGATTAAATTACTGATTTTTGTTTTTAGCAATGAAAATATTTGCGAATGGTGCACGTTTCCGTTTTCTGTTATTTTTAGTGAGCGGTTATTGTGGAAATTATTTACGCAAATATTTTTAAATGTAATACAAGTTGTGAATAATATATTGTCATTTATATGTTTATCTTTTAAGTAAATATTTAATTGAATATTAAAAATATATATTATTTGCCGTTGTAAAATTTGTATATTTTTATCGGAATCAGCTTCGTTCAACCACTTTTTTTCGCAACACACACATGACATGCTCACAAAAATATTACATTTGTTCTCTCATTTTAGTTTAATTGTGGCGACGAATTAAGAATTCATTCCCACAACTTATTTATTCGTTCCCTCGATTTAGTAAATACTAGGATTGTTTTTTTTACTAGCGATTAAACTACTGATTTTTGTTTTTAGCAATGAAAATATTTGCGAATGGTGCACGTTTCCGTTTTCTGTTATTTTTAGTGAGCGGTTATTGTGGAAATTATTTACGCAAATATTTTTAAATGTAATAAAAGTTGTGAATAATATATTGTAATTTATATGTTTATCTTTTAAGTAAATATTTAATTGAATATTAAAAAAATATATTATTTGCCGTTGTAAAATTTTTATATTTTTATCGGAATCAGCTTCGTTCAACCACGTTTTTTCGCAACACACATGACATGCTCACAAAAATATTAAATTCGTTCTCTCATTTTAGTTTAATTGTGGCGACGAATTAAGAATTCATTCCCACAACTTATTTATTCGTTCCCTCGATTTAGAAAATACTAAGATTGTTTTTTTTACTAGCGATTAAATTACTGATTTTTGTTTTTAGCAATGAAAATATTTGCGAATGGTGCACGTTTCCGTTTTCTGTAATTTTTAGTGAGCGGTTATTGTGGAAATTATTTACGCAAATATTTTTTAAATGTAGACCTAATAAAAGTTGTGAATAATATATTATAATTTATATGTTTGTATAAGTAAATATTTCATTGAATATTAATAATATATATTATTTGCCGTTGTAAAATTTTTATATTTTTATCGTTCAACACACACATGACATGCTCACAAAAATATTAAATTCGTTCTCTCATTTTAGTTTAATTGTGGCGACGAATTAAGAATTCATTCCCACAACTTATTTATTCGTTCCCTCGATTTATTAAATACTAAGATTGTTTTTTTTACTAGCGATTAAATTACTGATTTTTGTTTTTAACAATGAAAATATTTGCGAATGGTGCACGTTTCCGTTTTCTGTTATTTTTAGTGAGCGGTTATTGTGGAAATTATTTACGCAAATATTTTTAAATGTAATAAAAGTTGTGAATAATATATTGTAATTTATATTTTCATCTTTTAAGTAAATATTTAATTGAATATTAAAAATATATATTATTTGCCGTTGTAAAATTTTGATATTTTTATCGGAATCAGCTTCGTTCAACCACTTTTTTTCGCAACACACACATGACATGCTCACAAAAATATTAAATTCGTTCTCTCATTTTAGTTTAATTGTGGCGACGAATTAAGAATTAATTCCCACAACTTATTTATTCGTTCCCTCGATTTAGTAAATACTATGATTGTTTTTTTTTACTAGCGATTAAATGACTGATTTTTGTTTTTAGCAATGAAAATATTTGCGAATGGTGCACGTTTCCGTTTTCTGTAATTTTTAGTGAGCGGTTATTGTGGAAATTATTTACGCAAATATTTTTAAATGTAATAAAAGTTGTGAATAATATATTGTAATTTATATGTTTATCTTTTAAGTAAATATTTAATTGAATATTAAAAATATATATTATTTGCCGTTGTAAAATTTGTATATTTTTATCGGAATCAGCTTCGTTCAACCACTTTTTTCCGCAACACACACATGACATGCTCACAAAAATATTAAATTCGTTCTCTCATTTTAGTTTAATTGTGGCGACGAATTAAGAATTAATTCCCACAACTTATTTATTCGTTCCCTCGATTTAGTAAATACTAAGATAGTTTTTTTTTCTAGCGATTAAATTACTGATTTTTGTTTTTAACAATGAAAATATTTGCAAATGGTGCACGTTTCCGTTTTCTGTTATTTTTAGTGAGCGGTTATTGTGGAAATTATTTACGCAAATATTTTTAAATGTAATAAAAGTTGTGAATAATATATTGTAATTTATATGTTTATCTTTTAAGTAAATATTTAATTGAATATTAAAAATATATATTATTTGCCGTTGTAAAATTTGTATATTTTTATCGGAATCAGCTTCGTTCAACCACTTTTTTTCGCAACACACACATGACATGCTCACAAAAATATTAAATTCGTTCTCTCATTTTAGTTTAATTGTGGCGACGAATTAAGAATTAATTCCCACAACTTATTTATTCGTTCCCTCGATTTAGTAAATACTAAGATAGTTTTTTTTTCTAGCGATTAAATTACTGATTTTTGTTTTTAACAATGAAAATATTTGCAAATGGTGCACGTTTCCGTTTTCTGTTATTTTTAGTGAGCGGTTATTGTGGAAATTATTTACGCAAATATTTTTAAATGTAATAAAAGTTGTGAATAATATATTGTAATTTATATGTTTATCTTTTAAGTAAATATTTAATTGAATATTAAAAATATATATTATTTTCCGTTGTAAAATTTGTATATTTTTATCGGAATCAGCTTCGTTCAACCACTTTTTTTCGCAACACACACATGACATGCTCACAAAAATATTAAATTTGTTCTCTCACTTTAGTTTAATTGTGGCGACGAATTAAGAATTCATTCCCACAACTTATTTATTCGTTCCCTCGATTTAGTAAATACTAGGATTGGTTTTTTTACTAGCGATTAAATTACTGATTTTTGTTTTTAGCAATGAAAATATTTGCGAATGGTGCACGTTTCCGTTTTCTGTTATTTTTAGTGAGCGGTTATTGTGGAAATTATTTACGCAAATATTTTTAAATGTAATAAAAGTTGTGAATAATATATTGTAATTTATATGTTTATCTTTTAAGTAAATATTTAATTGAATATTAAAAATATATATTATTTGCCGTTGTAAAATTTGTATATTTTTATCGGAATCAGCTTCGTTCAACCACTTTTTTTCGCAACACACACATGACATGCTCACAAAAATATTAAATTCGTTTTCTCATTTTAGTTTAATTGTGGCGACGAATTAAGAATTCATTCCCACAACTTATTTATTCGTTCCCTCGATTTAGTAAATACTAAGATTGTTTTTTTTTATTAGCGATTAAATGACTAATTTTTGTTTTTAGCAATGAAAATATTTGCGAATGGTGCACGTTTCCGTTTTCTGTTATTTTTAGTGAGCGGTTATTGTGGAAATTATTTACGCAAATATTTTTAAATGTAATACAAGTTGTGAATAATATATTGTAATTTATATGTTTATCTTTTAAGTAAATATTTAATTGAATATTTAAAATATTTGCCGTTGTAAAATTTTAATATTCAACCACTTTTTTCGCAACATGAATAGACTGTTTGTCATACAAATTGTTTGGAGCCACACACATGACTTGCACAAAAATATAAAATTTGTTCTCTTATTTTAGTTAAACTGTGGTGACGAATTAAGACATATTTATTTGTTCCCTCGATTTAGTCAATCGTGGCTATGTTGTACTGATTCCCTCGTTTTGATTTAACTAAAACAAGGGAAGAAATTATTATACGTGGTCATGATTTAGTAACACGAGGAAAGAAAATATTAAATTGTGTGCATGATTTAGTGAAACAATGGAACTAATTATTATATTGTGAGAACGATTTAGTGAAACAATGGAACTAATTATTATATTGTGTGAACGATTTAGTGAAACAATGGAACTAATTATTATATTGTGTGCACGATTTAATGAAACAATGGAACTAATTATTATATTGTGTGCACGATTTAGTGAAACAATGGAACTAATTATTATATTGTGTGAACGATTTAATGAAACAATGGAACTAATTATTATATTGTGTGAACGATTTAATGAAACAATGGAACTAATTATTATATTGTGTGAACGATTTAGTGAAACAATGGAACTAATTATTATATTGTGTGCACGATTTAGTGAAACAATGGAACTAATTATTATATTGTGTGAACGATTTAATGAAACAATGGAACTAATTATTATATTGTGTGCACGATTTAATGAAACAATGGAACTAATTATTATATTGTGTGAACGATTTAATGAAACAATGGAACTAATTATTATATTGTGTGCACGATTTAGTGAAACAATGGAACTAATTATTATATTGTGTGCACGATTTAGTGAAACAATGGAACTAATTATTATATTGTGTGCACGATTTAGTGAAACAATGGAACTAATTATTATATTGTGTGCACGATTTAGTGAAACAATGGAACTAATTATTATATTGTGTGCACGATTTAGTGAAACAATGGAACTAATTATTATATTGTGTGCACGATTTAGTGAAACAATGGAACTAATTATTATATTGTGTGCACGATTTAATGAAACAATGGAACTAATTATTATATTGTGTGAACGATTTAATGAAACAATGGAACTAATTATTATATTGTGAGAACGATTTAGTGAAACAATGGAACTAATTATTATATTGTGTGCACGATTTAATGAAACAATGGAACTAATTATTATATTGTGTGAACGATTTAATGAAACAATGGAACTAATTATTATATTGTGAGAACGATTTAGTGAAACAATGGAACTAATTATTATATTGTGTGAACGATTTAGTGAAACAATGGAACTAATTATTATATTGTGTGCACGATTTAGTGAAACAATGGAACTAATTATTATATTGTGTGAACGATTTAGTGAAACAATGGAACTAATTATTATATTGTGTGAACGATTTAGTGAAACAATGGAACTAATTATTATATTGTGTGCACGATTTAGTGAAACAATGGAACTAATTATTATATTGTGTGCACGATTTAGTGAAACAATGGAACTAATTATTATATTGTGTGAACGATTTAGTGAAACAATGGAACTAATTATTATATTGTGTGCACGATTTAATGAAACAATGGAACTAATTATTATATTGTGAGAACGATTTAGTGAAACAATGGAACTAATTATTATATTGTGTGCACGATTTAGTGAAACAATGGAACTAATTATTATATTGTGTGAACGATTTAGTGAAACAATGGAACTAATTATTATATTGTGTGCACGATTTAATGAAACAATGGAACTAATTATTATATTGTGTGCACGATTTAATGAAACAATGGAACTAATTATTATATTGTGTGCACGATTTAGTGAAACAATGGAACTAATTATTATATTGTGTGCACGATTTAGTGAAACAATGGAACTAATTATTATATTGTGTGCACGATTTAGTGAAACAATGGAACTAATTATTATATTGTGTGCACGATTTAGTGAAACAATGGAACTAATTATTATATTGTGTGCACGATTTAATGAAACAATGGAACTAATTATTATATTGTGTGCACGATTTAGTGAAACAATGGAACTAATTATTATATTGTGTGCACGATTTAGTGAAACAATGGAACTAATTATTATATTGTGTGCACGATTTAATGAAACAATGGAACTAATTATTATATTGTGAGAACGATTTAGTGAAACAATGGAACTAATTATTATATTGTGTGCACGATTTAATGAAACAATGGAACTAATTATTATATTGTGAGCACGATTTAGTGAAACAATGGAACTAATTATTATATTGTGTGCACGATTTAATGAAACAATGGAACTAATTATTATATTGTGAGAACGATTTAGTGAAACAATGGAACTAATTATTATATTGTGTGCACGATTTAATGAAACAATGGAACTAATTATTATATTGTGAGCACGATTTAGTGAAACAATGGAACTAATTATTATATTGTGTGCACGATTTAGTGAAACAATGGAACTAATTATTATATTGTGTGCACGATTTAATGAAACAATGGAACTAATTATTATATTGTGAGAACGATTTAATGAAACAATGGAACTAATTATGATATTGTGTGCACGATTTAGTGAAACAATGGAACTAATTATTATATTGTGTGCACGATTTAATGAAACAATGGAACTAATTATTATATTGTGTGCACGATTTAATGAAACAATGGAACTAATTATTATATTGTGTGCACGATTTAATGAAACAATGGAACTAATTATTATATTGTGTGCACGATTTAGTGAAACAATGGAACTAATTATTATATTGTGTGCACGATTTAATGAAACAATGGAACTAATTATTATATTGTGAGCACGATTTAATGAAACAATGGAACTAATTATTATATTGTGTGCACGATTTAATGAAACAATGGAACTAATTATTATATTGTGAGCACGATTTAGTGAAACAATGGAACTAATTATTATATTGTGTGCACGATTTAATGAAACAATGGAACTAATTATGATATTGTGTGCACGATTTAATGAAACAATGGAACTAATTATTATATTGTGTGCACGATTTAATGAAACAATGGAACTAATTATTATATTGTGAGCACGATTTAATGAAACAATGGAACTAATTATTATATTGTGTGCACGATTTAATGAAACAATGGAACTAATTATTATATTGTGAGCACGATTTAGTGAAACAATGGAACTAATTATTATATTGTGTGCACGATTTAGTGAAACAATGGAACTAATTATTATATTGTGTGCACGATTTAGTGAAACAATGGAACTAATTATTATATTGTGTGCACGATTTAATGAAACAATGGAACTAATTATTATATTGTGTGCATGATTTAGTGAAACAATGGAACTAATTATTATATTGTGTGCACGATTTAGTGAAACAATGGAACTAATTATTATATTGTGTGAACGATTTAATGAAACAATGGAACTAATTATTATATTGTGTTCACGATTTAGTGAAACAATGGAACTAATTATTATATTGTGTGCACGATTTAGTGAAACAATGGAACTAATTATTATATTGTGTGCACGATTTAGTGAAACAATGGAACTAATTATTATATTGTGTGCACGATTTAGTGAAACAATGGAACTAATTATTATATTGTGTGAACGATTTAGTGAAACAATGGAACTAATTATTATATTGTGTGCACGATTTAGTGAAACAATGGAACTAATTATTATATTGTGTGAACGATTTAATGAAACAATGGAACTAATTATTATATTGTGTGCACGATTTAGTGAAACAATGGAACTAATTATTATATTGCGTGCACGATTTAGTGAAACAATGGAACTAATTATTATATTGTGTGAACGATTTAGTGAAACAATGGAACTAATTATTATATTGTGTGAACGATTTAGTGAAACAATGGAACTAATTATTATATTGTGTGAACGATTTAATGAAACAATGGAACTAATTATTATATTGTGTGCACGATTTAGTGAAACAATGGAACTAATTATTATATTGTGTGAACGATTTAGTGAAACAATGGAACTAATTATTATATTGTGTGAACGATTTAGTGAAACAATGGAACTAATTATTATATTGTGTGAACGATTTAATGAAACAATGGAACTAATTATTATATTGTGTGCACGATTTAGTGAAACAATGGAACTAATTATTATATTGTGTGCACGATTTAGTGAAACAATGGAACTAATTATTATATTGTGTGAACGATTTAGTGAAACAATGGAACTAATTATTATATTGTGTGAACGATTTAGTGAAACAATGGAACTAATTATTATATTGTGTGAACGATTTAGTGAAACAATGGAACTAATTATTATATTGTGTGAACGATTTAATGAAACAATGGAACTAATTATTATATTGTGTGAACGATTTAGTGAAACAATGGAACTAATTATTATATTGTGTGCACGATTTAGTGAAACAATGGAACTAATTATTATATTGTGTGAACGATTTAGTGAAACAATGGAACTAATTATTATATTGTGTGAACGATTTAGTGAAACAATGGAACTAATTATTATATTGTGTGAACGATTTAGTGAAACAATGGAACTAATTATTATATTGTGTGAACGATTTAGTGAAACAATGGAACTAATTATTATATTGTGTGAACGATTTAGTGAAACAATGGAACTAATTATTATATTGCGTGCACGATTCAGTGAAACAATGGAACTAATTATTATATTGTGTGAACGATTTAGTGAAACAATGGAACTAATTATTATATTGTGTGAACGATTTAATGAAACAATGGAACTAATTATTATATTGTGTGAACGATTTAGTGAAACAATGGAACTAATTATTATATTGTGTGCACGATTTAGTGAAACAATGGAACTAATTATTATATTGTGTGCACGATTTAGTGAAACAATGGAACTAATTATTATATTGTGTGCACGATTTAGTGAAACAATGGAACTAATTATTATATTGTGTGCACGATTTAATGAAACAATGGAACTAATTATTATATTGTGTGAACGATTTAGTGAAACAATGGAACTAATTATTATATTGTGTTCACGATTTAGTGAAACAATGGAACTAATTATTATATTGTGTGAACGATTTAGTGAAACAATGGAACTAATTATTATATTGTGTGAACGATTTAGTGAAACAATGGAACTAATTATTATATTGTGTGAACGATTTAGTGAAACAATGGAACTAATTATTATATTGTGTGAACGATTTAGTGAAACAATGGAACTAATTATTATATTGTGTGCACGATTTAATGAAACAATGGAACTAATTATTATATTGTGTGAACGATTTAGTGAAACAATGGAACTAATTATTATATTGTGAGCACGATTTAATGAAACAATGGAACTAATTATTATATTGTGTGCACGATTTAGTGAAACAATGGAACTAATTATTATATTGTGTGAACGATTTAATGAAACAATGGAACTAATTATTATATTGTGTGCACGATTTAATGAAACAATGGAACTAATTATTATATTGTGTGAACGATTTTGTGAAACAATGGAACTAATTATTATATTGTGTTCAAGATTTAGTGAAACAATGAAACTAATTATTATATTGTGTGCACGATTTAGTGAAACAATGGAACTAATTATTATATTGTGTTCACGATTTAGTGAAACAATGGAACTAATTATTATATTGTGTGCACGATTTAGTGAAACAATGGAACTAATTATTATATTGTGTGCACGATTTAATGAAACAATGGAACTAATTATTATATTGTGTGAACGATTTAGTGAAACAATGGAACTAATTATTATATTGTGAGCACGATTTAATGAAACAATGGAACTAATTATTATATTGTGTGCACGATTTAATGAAACAATGGAACTAATTATTATATTGTGTGCACGATTTAGTGAAACAATGGAACTAATTATTATATTGTGTGCACGATTTAGTGAAACAATGGAACTAATTATTATATTGTGTGCACGATTTAATGAAACAATGGAACTAATTATTATATTGTGTGAACGATTTAGTGAAACAATGGAACTAATTATTATATTGTGAGCACGATTTAATGAAACAATGGAACTAATTATTATATTGTGTGCACGATTTAGTGAAACAATGGAACTAATTATTATATTGTGTGAACGATTTAATGAAACAATGGAACTAATTATTATATTGTGTGCACGATTTAGTGAAACAATGGAACTAATTATTATATTGTGTGCACGATTTAATGAAACAATGGAACTAATTATTATATTGTGTGCACGATTTAGTGAAACAATGGAACTAATTATTATATTGTGTGCACGATTTAGTGAAACAATGGAACTAATTATTATATTGTGTGAACGATTTAATGAAACAATGGAACTAATTATTATATTGTGTGCACGATTTAGTGAAACAATGGAACTAATTATTATATTGTGTGCACGATTTAATGAAACAATGGAACTAATTATTATATTGTGTTCAAGATTTAGTGAAACAATGGAACTAATTATTATATTGTGTGCACGATTTAGTGAAACAATGGAACTAATTATTATATTGTGTGCACGATTTAATGAAACAATGGAACTAATTATTATATTGTGTGAACGATTTAGTGAAACAATGGAACTAATTATTATATTGTGAGCACGATTTAATGAAACAATGGAACTAATTATTATATTGTGTTCAAGATTTAGTGAAACAATGGAACTAATTATTATATTGTGTGCACGATTTAGTGAAACAATGGAACTAATTATTATATTGTGTGCACGATTTAATGAAACAATGGAACTAATTATTATATTGTGTGCACGATTTAGTGAAACAATGGAACTAATTATTATATTGTGAGCACGATTTAATGAAACAATGGAACTAATTATTATATTGTGTTCAAGATTTAGTGAAACAATGGAACTAATTATTATATTGTGTGCACGATTTAGTGAAACAATGGAACTAATTATTATATTGTGTGCACGATTTAGTGAAACAATGGAACTAATTATTATATTGTGTGCACGATTTAATGAAACAATGGAACTAATTATTATATTGTGTTCACGATTTAGTGAAACAATGGAACTAATTATTATATTGTGTTCACGATTTAGTGAAACAATGGAACTAATTATTATATTGTGTGAACGATTTAATGAAACAATGGAACTAATTATTATATTGTGTTCACGATTTAGTGAAACAATGGAACTAATTATTATATTGTGTTCACGATTTAGTGAAACAATGGAACTAATTATTATATTGTGTGAACGATTTAATGAAACAATGGAACTAATTATTATATTGTGTTCACGATTTAGTGAAACAATGGAACTAATTATTATATTGTGTGCACGATTTAGTGAAACAATGGAACTAATTATTATATTGTGTTCACGATTTAGTGAAACAATGGAACTAATTATTATATTGTGTGCACGATTTAGTGAAACAATGGAACTAATTATTATATTGTGTTCACGATTTAGTGAAACAATGGAACTAATTATTATATTGTGTGCACGATTTAGTGAAACAATGGAACTAATTATTATATTGTGTGCACGATTTAGTTAAACAATGGAACTAATTATTATATTGTGTGCACGATTTAGTGAAACAATGGAACTAATTATTATATTGTGTGAACGATTTAGTGAAACAATGGAACTAATTATTATATTGTGTGCACGATTTAGTGAAACAATGGAACTAATTATTATATTGTGTGAACGATTTAATGAAACAATGGAACTAATTATTATATTGTGTGCATGATTTAGTGAAACAATGGAACTAATTATTATATTGTGTGCACGATTTAGTGAAACAATGGAACTAATTATTATATTGTGTGAACGATTTAATGAAACAATGGAACTAATTATTATATTGTGTGCACGATTTAATGAAACAATGGAACTAATTATTATATTGTGTTCACGATTTAGTGAAACAATGGAACTAATTATTATATTGTGTGCACGATTTTGTGAAACAATGGAACTAATTATTATATTGTGTTCAAGATTTAGTGAAACAATGGAACTAATTATTATATTGTGTGCACGATTTAGTGAAACAATGGAACTAATTATTATATTGTGTGCACGATTTTGTGAAACAATGGAACTAATTATTATATTGTGTTCAAGATTTAGTGAAACAATGGAACTAATTATTATATTGTGTGCACGATTTAGTGAAACAATGGAACTAATTATTATATTGTGTGCACGATTTTGTGAAACAATGGAACTAATTATTATATTGTGTTCAAGATTTTGTGAAACAATGGAACTAATTATTATATTGTGTGAACGATTTAGTGAAACAATGGAACTAATTATTATATTGTGTGAACGATTTAGTGAAACAATGGAACTAATTATTATATTGTGTGCACGATTTAGTGAAACAATGGAACTAATTATTATATTGTGTGCACGATTTAATGAAACAATGGAACTAATTATTATATTGTGTTCACGATTTAGTGAAACAATGGAACTAATTATTATATTGTGTGCACGATTTTGTGAAACAATGGAACTAATTATTATATTGTGTTCACGATTTAGTGAAACAATGGAACTAATTATTATATTGTGTTCACGATTTAGTGAAACAATGGAACTAATTATTATATTGTGTTCACGATTTAGTGAAACAATGGAACTAATTATTATATTGTGTGCACGATTTAATGAAACAATGGAACTAATTATTATATTGTGTTCACGATTTAGTGAAACAATGGAACTAATTATTATATTGTGTTCACGATTTAGTGAAACAATGGAACTAATTATTATATTGTGTGCACGATTTTGTGAAACAATGGAACTAATTATTATATTGTGTTCAAGATTTAGTGAAACAATGGAACTAATTATTATATTGTGTGCACGATTTAGTGAAACAATGGAACTAATTATTATATTGTGTGCACGATTTTGTGAAACAATGGAACTAATTATTATATTGTGTTCAAGATTTAGTGAAACAATGGAACTAATTATTATATTGTGTGCACGATTTAGTGAAACAATGGAACTAATTATTATATTGTGTTCAAGATTTTGTGAAACAATGGAACTAATTATTATATTGTGTGAACGATTTAGTGAAACAATGGAACTAATTATTATATTGTGTGAACGATTTAGTGAAACAATGGAACTAATTATTATATTGTGTGCACGATTTAATGAAACAATGGAACTAATTATTATATTGTGTGAACGATTTAGTGAAACAATGGAACTAATTATTATATTGTGAGCACGATTTAATGAAACAATGGAACTAATTATTATATTGTGTTCAAGATTTAGTGAAACAATGGAACTAATTATTATATTGTGTGCACGATTTAGTGAAACAATGGAACTAATTATTATATTGTGTGCACGATTTAATGAAACAATGGAACTAATTATTATATTGTGTGCACGATTTAGTGAAACAATGGAACTAATTATTATATTGTGAGCACGATTTAATGAAACAATGGAACTAATTATTATATTGTGTTCAAGATTTAGTGAAACAATGGAACTAATTATTATATTGTGTGCACGATTTAGTGAAACAATGGAACTAATTATTATATTGTGTGCACGATTTAGTGAAACAATGGAACTAATTATTATATTGTGTGCACGATTTAATGAAACAATGGAACTAATTATTATATTGTGTTCACGATTTAGTGAAACAATGGAACTAATTATTATATTGTGTTCACGATTTAGTGAAACAATGGAACTAATTATTATATTGTGTGAACGATTTAATGAAACAATGGAACTAATTATTATATTGTGTTCACGATTTAGTGAAACAATGGAACTAATTATTATATTGTGTTCACGATTTAGTGAAACAATGGAACTAATTATTATATTGTGTGAACGATTTAATGAAACAATGGAACTAATTATTATATTGTGTTCACGATTTAGTGAAACAATGGAACTAATTATTATATTGTGTGCACGATTTAGTGAAACAATGGAACTAATTATTATATTGTGAGCACGATTTAATGAAACAATGGAACTAATTATTATATTGTGTTCAAGATTTAGTGAAACAATGGAACTAATTATTATATTGTGTGCACGATTTAGTGAAACAATGGAACTAATTATTATATTGTGTGCACGATTTAGTGAAACAATGGAACTAATTATTATATTGTGTGCACGATTTAATGAAACAATGGAACTAATTATTATATTGTGTTCACGATTTAGTGAAACAATGGAACTAATTATTATATTGTGTTCACGATTTAGTGAAACAATGGAACTAATTATTATATTGTGTGAACGATTTAATGAAACAATGGAACTAATTATTATATTGTGTTCACGATTTAGTGAAACAATGGAACTAATTATTATATTGTGTTCACGATTTAGTGAAACAATGGAACTAATTATTATATTGTGTGAACGATTTAATGAAACAATGGAACTAATTATTATATTGTGTGAACGATTTAGTGAAACAATGGAACTAATTATTATATTGTGTGCACGATTTAATGAAACAATGGAACTAATTATTATATTGTGTGCACGATTTAGTGAAACAATGGAACTAATTATTATATTGTGTGCACGATTTAGTGAAACAATGGAACTAATTATTATATTGTGTGCACGATTTAGTGAAACAATGGAACTAATTATTATATTGTGTGAACGATTTAGTGAAACAATGGAACTAATTATTATATTGTGTGCACGATTTAATGAAACAATGGAACTAATTATTATATTGTGTGCACGATTTAGTGAAACAATGGAACTAATTATTATATTGTGTGAACGATTTAGTGAAACAATGGAACTAATTATTATATTGTGTGCACGATTTAGTGAAACAATGGAACTAATTATTATATTGTGTGCACGATTTAATGAAACAATGGAACTAATTATTATATTGTGTTCACGATTTAGTGAAACAATGGAACTAATTATTATATTGTGTGAACGATTTAATGAAACAATGGAACTAATTATTATATTGTGAGAACGATTTAGTGAAACAATGGAACTAATTATTATATTGTGTGCACGATTTAGTGAAACAATGGAACTAATTATTATATTGTGTTCACGATTTAGTGAAACAATGGAACTAATTATTATATTGTGTTCACGATTTAGTGAAACAATGGAACTAATTATTATATTGTGTGAACGATTTAATGAAACAATGGAACTAATTATTATATTGTGTGCACGATTTAGTGAAACAATGGAACTAATTATTATATTGTGTGCACGATTTAGTGAAACAATGGAACTAATTATTATATTGTGTGAACGATTTAGTGAAACAATGGAACTAATTATTATATTGTGAGCACGATTTAATGAAACAATGGAACTAATTATTATATTGTGTGCACGATTTAGTGAAACAATGGAACTAATTATTATACTGTGAGAACGATTTAGTGAAACAATGGAACTAATTATTATATTGTGTGCACGATTTAGTGAAACAATGGAACTAATTATTATACTGTGAGAACGATTTAGTGAAACAATGGAACTAATTATTATATTGTGTGCACGATTTAGTGAAACAATGGAACTAATTATTATATTGTGAGAACGATTTAATGAAACAATGGAACTAATTATTATATTGTGTGCACGATTTAGTGAAACAATGGAACTAATTATTATATTGTGTTCACGATTTAGTGAAACAATGGAACTAATTATTATATTGTGAGCACGATTTAATGAAACAATGGAACTAATTATTATATTGTGTGCACGATTTAGTGAAACAATGGAACTAATTATTATACTGTGAGAACGATTTAGTGAAACAATGGAACTAATTATTATATTGTGTGCACGATTTAGTGAAACAATGGAACTAATTATTATACTGTGAGAACGATTTAGTGAAACAATGGAACTAATTATTATATTGTGTGCACGATTTAGTGAAACAATGGAACTAATTATTATATTGTGAGAACGATTTAATGAAACAATGGAACTAATTATTATATTGTGTGCACGATTTAGTGAAACAATGGAACTAATTATTATATTGTGTGCACGATTTAGTGAAACAATGGAACTAATTATTATATTGTGTGCACGATTTAGTGAAACAATGGAACTAATTATTATATTGTGTGCACGATTTAGTGAAACAATGGAACTAATTATTATATTGTGTGCACGATTTAGTGAAACAATGGAACGAATTAGTAAAACATGGGGACGTATTAGCAAGTCATGGGAACAAATTGTTAATTAATTTATTCTCGCATGTAATGTGCGAGGATCCGTAATACAGAATGTCTTAAAATGTGATTCGTAAACGGCCTGATTTAGATCCAGGTGGTTTCACGAACCTTAAGAAGTGGAGTCATATCCCAGATGATTTCAGAAAGGAAATCCTGAACTTCCCTCTATTGTGTCTGACAGGAAGGGCGACTGGAAGAGATGTGAATACTGACATCTGACATCAGGGGTAAAGATCAGTTTGGGGTGTTTAATCCTAAAATAAGAGGTTGTGTTTTTGAGGTTGTTTGCTGTATTTCAGAGGCTTGACGTACTTTCAGTTGTACAGTTTTAGCTCACTGGTCAATCTGTCTGGGGCTCTCTTGATGTTGGCAGTTTCGAGCTGAGATCACACTGCAAAATCACAGCGTGGCAATCCGAGTGTCTCGTCTAGACCATATTTCCTGTGTGTGTGATGATCTGGTTGGATGTCTGGGAAAAGCCTTCTTCTTTATGCCAATATAGAGTCCATTAGTGACATTTCAGACATTAGAAAAGTCTGAATCAATGTTTTTTTTCTCTTAAAGAAGCAGCTCACCCCCCCAAAAAAAAGTTTGGTCAGCATTTATTCACCCTCATGTTGTTCAAACTCACTTTATTGCTTTCCTAAAACACAAGCAGAGATGTTTTGAAGGACGTTCTGGTTGTTTGAGTCAGATTTCTATTTTCATGAATCATACATTTCCAGTTTTTGAGTTTGACTCACTTACTCTTTGTTTTCCTAAGATATTATTCTGTGAACCAAGGAAAACATATGGTTAGATTTATTGGGATTGGATTAGATTGTGAAAAGTAAAGGATATTTTAGGATATGACATTATTGGTTAATATTGTTTTCCCCACCCACAAGGCCTTGATGACATCAGCAGAAATGAAATGTTGTTTCCGAGGTGGAGAAAGAATCGAATCTTTGATAAAAGATTGTAAATGCAGATAAAGGAGTGGATAAAGTTGATAAAAATAATATTGTATATTAAATATAATATATCATATAATATTTTTACATTTTTATTATTATCATTATCGTTCCATCCATTTTTTATTATTTAATTTAAATATATATATATATATATATATATATATATATATATAAAATGTATCTTATGTATAATAATTATTTTTATTAATCATATTTTAATAATAATTATTATTATATATTTATAAAAAAAAATATTATATAATTTTTGATTGAAAAATATTTGGATTTATTTTATATATGATAGTTATTGTTATTAATAATATTGTATTAATATTATATATATTTATTTATATATATATATATATATATATTATTATTTTTTTAATTTAATTTAAAATATATATTTGTATTTATTTTACATATAATAGTTATTATTAATAATGTTTTAATAAAAAATATTATATCAATTATTATTTATTATATATTTATTTTAATAGTTATATAGAAAAATATTTTGTTTTATTTTATATATATATAATAGTTATTGTTATTAATGTTTTAATAATAATTATATATACAGTTTTATAGAATTTCTGATTTAAAAATAATATATTTTTTTTCTTTATTTGATGTATAATAGTTATTGTTTTTAATAATATTTTATTAATCATTATATATATATAAAAAAATTTAAATATATATTTTTATTTATTTTACATGTAATAGTTATTATTATTATATCCATTTTTTATTATTTATTTAAATATTTTTATGAATTTGATATATAATAGTTATTTCTATTAAAAATAATAATTATTATTATATATGTATACATTTTTTAATTATTTAATTTTTGATAGAAAAAAGTTTATTTATTTTATATGTAATAGTTAGTTATTAATATTATAATTTTTTTCATTTAAATATTTTTATGCATTTGATATATAATAGATATTGTTATTAATAATATTTTAATAATAATCAATATATATGTTTTATTATTTATTTTATATATATATATATATATATATATATATATATATATATATATATATATATATATATATATATAAAATAGTTATTGTTATTATGAATAATTATTATTATCATTTATTCTTTCTTTCTTTTTTTTTACTTATTTCTGTTAAAATTTCTCAGATAACAAAGGAACTCCATAAAGGCACTAGTGCAAATGCACTTTTTCATACTAAATCATTTCAGTTGATTAAATAATACAGATTAACGTCTTATCAACTGTTTAAGCATATATATATATAATATATTCATTAAGCATGTGTATGCCTGCCCACCAAACCGACAGCAACGTCTCTCATCTGACACCATTTTCTCTCTATTGCAGGTGTAGCTGTCTCCATGGCGACCAGCGTGGTTCCCGGGGACAACCTGCCCACATATAAGCTGGTGGTGGTGGGAGACGGAGGCGTGGGGAAAAGCGCTCTCACCATACAATTCTTCCAGAAGATCTTCGTCCCTGACTACGACCCCACCATCGAGGACTCGTACCTCAAACACACAGAGATCGATGGACAATGGGCCATTTTGGACGGTGAGCAGTTCAATACGATGCCAGTAGAGGGCAGTGCAGTTTATTTTATGCACGACAAGAAATCATGAAGCACTCATTCCTGACTATTAAATATTCATGAGCACAAAACATGAAATAAATCACAAAATGATGAGCTAGAGTTAAAAGTTACAAGGGGGAACAACAGTTAAAGAGAATAAAAGGAAATCGTTACGAGATTTTTAAATATATTAAAATATTTTACTTTTAAAGGTGCACTATGTAAGATTTGTTCAGTAAAATATCCAAACTCCACTAGGCCAGTGTTATATATTTTGTTTAGTTGAGTACTCAGTATCCCAAATTTTTCAAGCTATTTGTCAATGGGGAGATGCAATTTTACCCGAGGAACCGGGACTTGTGAGGGCGTGGCCTGTCGATGATATCATATCCGCGTTCCCCCTCCCACTCGCCGCCTCATTCGCGTGAATCGCGCCGCAGAATGCCATTTCGCGTCTCTGCATTGACTTAACATGTAAATCACTCGCGCGAATCGCGTCCGGTGTGAACGCACCATAACAGACATCCGAAGTCTCCCGGAAGTTGCGGGAGTCTCCCGCAAATTAATAGCGGCTCCCTGATGCCCGCAAATTAGTTAAAATCTCCCGGAATCTCAAGCGAGCGAGCAAGAGCGCGCATGCGAGACAGTAGCCGCGTTTCCATTACCCTTCAAATTGCGCAAATTTAAATTGCGAATTGAAAATACGCCCAATGGAAACGCGTCAATTTCGCAAAAACTCCCATATATCGCAAAAAGGTTTTTACGCTCACATGAGGTGGTTTTTCAGGCAATTCGAAAAAGGGAATTTTCGCAAAACTGCAATGGAAACAATTTTTTCGCATTTACAGGTCACATGGTACGGTCATGCATTGCCCCCACATAGAGCCTACATATTTTTTTTTCCCACTCAAGTATGTCTAATAACGAGATCTTATGTCGTTAAAACGACATATATTTTCTCCTAATAAGGAAAGTGGCGTAACTTTATAATGACGGACCCCGGTGCATCCACAAATATCATAACTATCTATAGGCCGACTGTAATTAAGACATATATTCAACAAACGTATTAAAACAGAAAGACGCTATAGTTTCAGCCTTGCTCAAAGACTGAGGAAACAGGTCAGCACGTCAATCCATTCCCCACGATCTTGGTTTGCTTCTTATTTATTAAATATACAGCCAAATAGTTGATTAAACATTGATCAAAATTAAAATACAATTTATACAAAACTAAATTAATTTTAAATTAAGACTTTCTAGAAAACACAATTCAATGAAATGCTCAATCCATGTCCCCGGACATATGCACATCTGATTATGTGCCTTACTCATGCTGCTCACTTTTCATAATCAACATATGAAATTAAAAGATTATAATATTTAGATATAGCCTAACTATATGAAATTAAGGCTACGTTTTCTTTAACCCTCTGTCCGACTAAGTCGTCGGCGCCTTCTGATGGATTTTTTCCTTATTCCAGCGGAAACAACTCACAATACTCCGTCATTTTTAGCCATACAGAGATCAGCGCGAGACATAATTATAAACAGTAAACTGTCTACTTTAATAACAGCAAAGGCCGTGGACTCTGGGAATGGATTATTTTGCACTCCACTCCAAACGCTGTCTTCATTTCAAAAATATATTTTGTTTATTAAACACAAAGTTTTTCATTTCAAAAGCATTTCTAAATTACGTTTATATTTACAACAAACGAAATTCCAAGCCAAAATAACGAAGTGGTAAAAAAAAACCTATGAGTAAATTCAAACTTTTCGCTCGTCTCTGTGGCAATGCGTCACAATAACCTGGCGTGTGTAAAAGTCGATCATTCTTTATAGATGATGGTATGTTTGGACAGAAGACGAGTTCTTTATTAAACTCATAAAAAACAATAGAATAAAAAATGCCACAATTTATCATAACACCTCATGTGTGCCGCTCAAGTATAAGGTGCTTTCCTTGCCATCAGTGATTGGATAACACACGCGTCTCATTAAAAATAATCATTAAAAACATAACAACATATGTAGCATGATTTTTGGAATGATTTATCACGAGAGGAAAAAAATGGTTTTAGTCGCATAACATCAGTTAATGGAAACGCCGTCATTTCGCAATATTTTTTATCGACTTTTAGAAAATATCGCAAAAGTTTTACGCAAATCTGTAATGGAAACGCGGCTAGAGACTGTACTCCAAACCGGCAGAGAGAGAGGGAGGGCGAGCGAGAGACCTTGCGTGTGTGTGCTAGTGTGCTTGTGTGTCTCACGAAGACAGAGAGCCTGTTTCGTTAAGTCAACCAATCAATTGTCAGTGTGGGCGGGCTTTTATCTCTTCTCCCTAACCAAATGAATCAGTTCAGAGTAGGGCTGAAACGATTCATCGATTAACTCGTTTACAAAAATTCCTCGAGGCTCAAATTCTGCCTCAAAGCCTCGTTAAATTCCTACTATACGCGCAGGGATCTGATTCACACGGACCGCTGTTCAATGTTCAGGAAGCACACCATAGCGCGTGATACATTTTGAATTTAGTTGGCACGATGGAGGAGAGTAAAGATGTCCATAAACGGCAGAGAATGTCTAAAGTTTGGGATCATTACATTCTTAACCTCTTAACTGTCACCGTCCCACAGGTGGGACGCCTGGTGCTCTTTTTTTGATCGCCTTTTTTTCATATCATTATTTAAGTAATTATCATAAATTAGGTATCATTTGAAAGCTTACAAACTCAAAATTCATCCTGTGAAACCCGTTTTGAAATCGGACATTGTGTTACCATGGAAACGTTACTCTAAATTCTTCTAGCGGGCTCCTCCCCCTAGTGGGCGGTGTCATGTTTCATATTACAACAATTATTTTAACTACTTTATATTCAAAATCTTTTCCAATCTTGACAAAACACATATTGTCGGAAAGGTCTGAGTCTCAAGGGTCCATATTTGGTGACTGTTTGGTCAGAACAATATTTGGACAGAAATTTACAGGAAAATGCATCAAAAAAACTATCAATGGAATTTGAATGACACCCGGTGGCTATTTTTGGTACAGCACCTAAACTAAATCTCATGGGAACTTCAGTTTTTGTTATATCAACTTCAAATTTGGAACACAAATTGGTTAGACATATGGCTTTGATTTTATAGTAATTTTATAGTAAATTCTTTTTTGTAAAATATATATTTTATATGAAATAAAAAATATTTAGTACAGTATTTTTCATTTACAGTAAATTTAAACTTCCTTAACTCTTTCATACTTTCATATTTTACATATGCAATAATCTGCAGAGTGTCTTCTTTAAAACGAGTCCAAACTTAGGTCTATATTCCAAAGCATTCTTGAATTACAGCACTTTAAGTTTGGATAGTGCATTTGAATGTGTATTTTCAAAAAGGGGGGTGACAGTTAAAGGGTTAAAAAAGAAGAGAACAAGGTGCAATGTGTCTACTGCAAAGTAGACCTGGCGTTCCACAGCAGGACGACTTCAATGGTAACGCAGCCTAAGCCTATACATTGATGTTGGCTGATTTTAATCCCATACTGTATTTGTAGTGATGTCGTGATGCGGTTTGACTAGATATGATGTTTAGCTTTGATGTTTTTAAGTAGTAAACGTATTCACGTTCAATTGCAAGAGAGTATAGCCTAAAAAAAGAACCCCTTCACACACACACACACACACACGCATGCACCCTCGTCTCTCTCTCGCGCGCCAGTCAGACCAATCGTGGCAATGCATCACATATGCTTAAACTTTTATGTAGCCACACAACAATAATTTCAGCCTGCATTCACTGTATACACCGGGACGTGATGGGACGCGATTTCTTCACCTAAAACGCACCGCAATGCAAGTGATGCAAGCCAAATGCAGCGTTCTATTGAAAATGAATGTATGTATTTCTGCCGTACCAAACTGCAATGAAGCAACTGGTCTGACTGGGGCTCACTCTTCCTTACGCACACGCGCGCACGCACACACAGGTTGCTAGGTTACCATAGCAAATAGGCTCACCCCAGAAATGATATATTATTTGTTAGAAGCCTAATGGTAAATGCTGCAGGTGTAGAAATCTACATAAAACAGATATTTACTTTGATGTCAGGGCTAGATTACAGCATGAAACCTGTTGTGCATATTAATAAATTCAATTGCTTTTCCTCTTCATTTTCGTTATGCATTATTTGTTTTGGTTGTTTAAAAACACACCCAAAACATTTTTTATCCGATTAATCGATCGATTAAGTGCTAGATTAATCGAGCCCTAGTTCAGAGAAACTGGAGCACCATAACTACGTGAAAGTGTACCCCCGTCTTAAAGCAGCACTAGGTAGGTTTTGCTCTCGGGCTCCCCCTACAGTTGGGAAACAGTATTGTCCTCTACTACTGTCGTAAACTCTGTCATCCTGCATCAGGGGATGCATCGCACGTGCATTTGTTGACATGACAACTATGATAGCCCTGAACACTGCAGGAGTTCACATGCAGGTGTTCTGCTCGCGTGTGAAATGTCTTCATCCCAGGTACAGTGGCATATGTTTCAGCATGTCATATGAATATAATTTCATGGGTTTAATTTTTTTTTTCAAACGCCAAATGATCGCGATG
Source organism: Romanogobio albipinnatus (assembly GCA_023566225.1). NCBI lineage: Eukaryota > Metazoa > Chordata > Actinopteri > Cypriniformes > Gobionidae > Romanogobio > Romanogobio albipinnatus. Next base: position 2,612,401 of record CM042263.1, read on the forward strand.
CTCACGTTTACAAGCCAGCGTCATTATAGTAGTCTAGTCTATTGGTTAGCGTTTTACAGAATCTATATGATACTTCAATTCAATGTTTGAGTGCTAGGTAATAACCATATATCGTCAATATAATATCAAGCTACCATAGATGAATCTTCACATTTGAAAAATCGATTTGCTTTATAGCTTGAGGCAAGACAAATAAACAAAAATCACAGATATGTTAGGTATCCTAAAATATGATTTTGTACGTCTTATGTATTTACTTGCAAGAATGTAGCCCCTACCAAACGTGTACACGCCGTTTAGACATAGGCTAACCCTAACCCTCGCACGTCCCAATTTAAGGAAGTGGGGGTGATGGTGGAAGTGATGTATATGCCGTAAAGCAGTCGAATTTTGTAGTTCATTTTTTCTCGGGTTACTACCCGAAGTTTAAAAGTACGATTAAAAACGATACAGACCCCGTCAGGCTATGGCAGACGTGCCATTCAACCTATTGTAAGTCGATGTATCATCACAAGAGTCTTAAGTATAAGTATGAAGGTTGAAAAGTTACCTAGTGCTGCTTTAAGCGGTAAACATGACAATCTTGCACACTGTACATTTGGCGCGTATGCAAATAATTATTTTATTAATTCATTGTTCTGTTATATTCAACTGTATTTCGTGTGTGTGTGTGTTTTTTGGGGGGGACCTCCATGAAATGACTTTTTGCAGCTTGGGATGTCGGTTATAAGCCCAGGCCCATTTTCACGTCTCAGGTTGTTACACTTTTACAACTGAGTAAAATTTGATTTATTTAGATGGTTGTTCATTTATTTTATTTTTGTTAAAACCATATAGGTTATTTTTGTTAACACCAAAAGTTTTAAAGGTCCCGTTCTTCGTGATCCCATTGTTCAAACTTTAGTTAGTGTGTAATGTTGCTGTTAGAGCATAAATAATACCTGTAAAATTATAAAGATCAAAGTTCAATGCCAAGCGAGATATTTTATTTAACAGAAGTTCCCTTTCAAAGCCTACAGCGAACGGCTGGCTTGGACTACATCCTGGTACTTCCTTCATTAATGACGTCAGTAGAACAGACTAACCTCCGCCCACAAGAATACGCGAAAAAGGGGGCGTGGTCTTGTTGCTGTCCCACGTGGAGAAGAGGACGTGTCGCGTGGAGAAAAGGAAGTGTTGCGTTTGAGTGTGTTTGTCGCCATGTCGTCGAGACGCTGTTATTTTCATCCCGGAGTCAAATCACCTTTGTTTGGCTTTCCCAGGGACGCTGTAGAGATCATTAAGCGCATACATCTCCCGTTAAGAGGCGTGACCTTTCCACGTGCGCTAAGCTGCTGTCGAATCACAACACGGGAACCGCTGGCACAATCAGAACTCGTTACGTATTTCTGAAGGAGGGACTTCATAGAATAAAGGAAGTCATCAGCCGTTTTTAGGACAGTGAAAACAGCGGTGTACAGATGAGTAAATTGTGTTAAAAAACTAGTTTTTTTACACGCGAAACATGAACACATGTTATATTGCACACTGTAAACACAATCAAAGCTTCAAAAAAACACGAAGAACAGGACCATTAATGTAAAAAAAATAAAAATAAAAATTGTCCCCCCTTTTTATTCTGATCCATGATCCGTAGTGTGATCCGAACCGTGAGTTTTGTGATCCGTTACACTACTAGTATTTGTGTGAAACAGCAATGGCGATCTGTGTGTTTGTGTAGTTCTGGACACGGCCGGACAGGAGGAGTTCAGTGCCATGAGGGAGCAGTACATGAGGACCGGGGACGGATTTCTCATCGTCTTCTCAGTCACTGACAAAGCCAGTTTTGAACACGTGGACCGTTTCCACCAGCTCATTCTGAGAGTGAAGGACAGGTACGAACACACATCAAAACTGCAACAATCTAAACTGAAACGTTTTTCCTCGGTGTTTTCCACGTGCAGACAACAGTAATGTCCCTCACTTGATTGTGCCTGTGTCGCAGGGAGTCGTTTCCCATGGTTCTAGTGGCAAATAAAGTTGACCTGGTGCATTTACGCAAGATCACTAGTGAGCAGGGACGAGAGATGGCCTCCAAACACAGCGTGAGTGAAACCTGTGCATCATCTGAATGAACCGCAATATTCTCCAGCAAAACATGCGCTTTTATCTACCAGGATTTGACTGGATTTGGAAAAGTAAAACATGTTAGGGCATGAAATTACTGGTTAATATTGTTTTCCCAACTCACAAGGCCTTGAAAGATTTTGGAAGCTAATATTGTTTTGCATTATTATTATATTTTTATATAATAATTATTGCATTATTTTAATATTCATTATTATTGATCACTTTGTTATTATATCATCTTTTAAAAAATATATATTTTTTACAATATGACCAGCAATGTTTATTAAGAAATAGAATCTATTTTTATTTCCTGTTCTCTTTTTCTTTCATTTTTCTACATTATTATTTTTATATATAAAAATAATATAACAATATAAAACTATATATTTATTTATACACACTATATATATATATATATATATATATATATATATATATATATATATATATATATATTTAATAATAAATTATTGATCAATCAATTTGTTATTATTTAACCTTTAATTTAAATGTTTTTTTAAAATATATTTTACTTTGTTTACTTTAAACTTTTAATGAATTGTTCAATTTAAAGAAGTGTATTTTATTTTGTTTTGTGCTTCTCTTTTTTTATTTTAAGTATCCGTTTAGGCACCAGTACAATTTTAAAAGTATCGGTTTGGCACTGTTTAGGCACAATACCGTTTTAAAAGTATCGGTTTGGCACTGTTTAGGCACGATACCGTTTTAAAAGTATCGGTTTGGCACTGTTTAGGCACAATACCGTTTTAAAAGTATCGGTTTGGCACTGTTTAGGTACGATACCGTTTTAAAAGTATCGGTTTGGCACTGTTTAGGCACGATACCGTTTTTAAAGTATCGGTTTGGCACTGTTTAGGCGCGATACCGTTTTAAAAGTATCGGTTTGGCACTGTTTAGGTACGATACCGTTTTAAAAGTATCGGTTTGGCACTGTTTAGGCACGATACCGTTTTAAAAGTATCGGTTTGGCACTGTTTAGGCACGATACCGTTTTAAAAGTATCGGTTTGGCACTGTTTAGGTACGATACCGTTTTAAAAGTATCGGTTTGGCACTGTTTAGGCACGATACCGTTTTAAAAGTATCGGTTTGGCACTGTTTAGGTACGATACCGTTTTAAAAGTATCGGTTTGGCACTGTTTAGGTACGATACCGTTTTAAAAGTATCGGTTTGGCACTGTTTAGGCACGATACCGTTTTAAAAGTATCGGTTTGGCACTGTTTAGGCACGATGATACCGTTTTTAAAGTATCGGTTTGGCACTGTTTAGGCACGATACCGTTTTAAAAGTATCGGTTTGGCACTGTTTAGGTACGATACCGTTTTAAAAGTATCGGTTTGGCACTGTTTAGGCACGATACCGTTTTAAAAGTATCGGTTTGGCACTGTTTAGGCACGATACCGTTTTAAAAGTAACGGTTTGGCACTGTTTAGGCACAATACCATTTTAAAAGTATCGGTTTGGCACTGTTTAGGCACGATACCGTTTTAAAAGTATCGGTTTGGCACTGTTTAGGCACGATACCGTTTTAAAAGTATCGGTTTGGCACTGTTTAGGCACGATACCGTTTTAAAAGTATCGATTTGGCACTGTTTAGGCACCGGTACCGTTTTAAAAGTATCGCTTTAGGCACAATACCGTTTGAAAAGTACCGGTTTGGCACTGTTTAGGCACGTTTTAAAAGTATCGGTTTGGCACTGTTTAGGCACAATACCATTTTAAAAGTATCGATTTGGCACTCTTGAGGCACCGGTACTGTTTTAAAAGTATCGCTTTAGGCACAATACCGTTTGAAAAGTATCGGTTTGGCACTGTTTAGGCACGTTTTAAAAGTATTGGTTTGGCACTGTTTAGGCACAATACCGTTTTAAAAGTATCGCTTTGGCAGCATCGTAAAAACCCAAACGATAACCAACCATATTCATCACAGATTTCATATTATTATTATTATTATTAATCAATTAATTTGTTATTGATTAATCTTTTATGTAATATTTTTACAAATATTTTCTTACAAAAATGCAAACCAATAAGACATAATTTTGATAAAATTTTTTAATATTTTTAATAAAAACTATAATATAATTATACTAATAATATGAACCCTTTTTTAAATCATGTCACATCTGCTATGAATATTTTGTGCTGTTGTAATTGTTGTGTTTTTATGTCTTCATCACAGATCACGTATATTGAGACGAGTGCAAAGGATCCGCCCATGAATGTAGACAAAGCGTTTCACGAGCTCGTCAGAGTGATACGGTGCGTCCAAGTTTACAGATTCCGTCCTACTTTCACACTCCATGTCAGGATACTGAGAGTGAGGACCCAGATGCAGAATGAGCAGGGGGTGAAATTTATTAACAATATTTGACACAGGACAAGACTGGTGAGACAGGGACAAAGTCCAAACAATAGGGGCAGGACACAATGGGAGAAGTGGCTGGTCAGGGTAGAGACAGCAGGGATGGGATGGCCAATGATGGAGACGAGGCAGCAGCTCGACGAACCAGGCTTGACAGTAGGTGATGTGACTTGCTGTGAAACCAGACTGGTTGCCAGGCCAGGAGAGTCCAGGGTGACCAGGGTGGAACAGGATGCAGGACGGGAAACACCACAAGACAACACACAAGACAACAAGACAAACAAACAGGAGCAAAAACTAAGAATAGGGATAAATGCCAACAAAGTAACTAGAATCCAAAAAAGAAAACAGAAGAAAGATTTCTCAAAAGAGAGAAAAAGGCAAAATAAATAAAAACTAAAAATAAATAACTGGAACTAGAAACTAAATCTGTAACGTTGCAGGAAACTAGAGAGAGAAAATAAGGATAGGGAAAAAGTAACCAAAAACTATACTAGACGAGATAAACTACTATCACCAGGACAAGGTTAGCTAGACACGAGGCATACAACAAAAGCACACAACGAACCAGCAAGGACAAGAGGGAAATGAGCTCAATATAAAAGGGAAGAGCACATGAGGATCAGGTGAACACAATTAATCAAACAAGGACTAAACAAGGGGGCGTGGTAAAGGGAAACAAGGAGGTGGGACGAGAGGAGCACATGGCCAACACAAACAAAGACAAAACCATGTGGTCAGACACAAGACAAACAAAGAAACATTGAACAGACACAAGACAGACAAGACTGACAGGGCAGGACCCTGACAGTACCCCTCCCCCAATGGACGCCTCCAGGCGTCCACACGAGGCAAAGGAGTCAAAGGGGGTAGCAACTGGGAGGGCAGGAGGGGTGTAAACATCGGCGTCCCATAACAGCCAGGAAACAGAGGGGGTGGAGCAGGGAGGGTAGGAGTCAATCCAGCGGTATGGTTAGGAACTGCCCATGGAGGTGCTGGCTTTGGAGGAACATGACGGCCAGGCAACACCAAAGACGGGATGGGAGGGACGGGAAACTGATTAGTGGCACTTCTAGAGATCGAGGGCCACTTCACTGGTCGGGACCTCCAGCAGGGTTTGGGGTCAGGAACAGATGCAGGGAAAGTCTCTTGATTAGGGAAATGCTTGGGAATGAATTCAGGAGCCATAACGGCACTGGCTGGTAATGACGACTGTTTTGACGACTCCCGGACAAACGTGATGTCAGGAACAGCTTCAAGGGCTTTATCAGATTTAGAAGAAATACATCCTGCTGAAGACTTTAGGGCTGAAGCAGACCTCTTGGCTGAGTCGAGAGTGGCAGAAACAATCTCAGTGGGCATGACGAGACTGACAGGAAGTCTTTCATTAGGCAAATCATTGCTGGTGAGCAGCTCAGAGGTGGCCTCCGTGGCTATAACGGGCAGAGAAAGATGCCCTGAAATGGCCTCCGTGACCAGGTCAGAAGCAGACTCAGGAGAAATAACAGGACTGACAGGGTCAGTCTCTGTGGGCATGACTTCACTGGATAATATCCCTGAGACGGTCCTCGTGACTTTAACAGGAAGACGTGGATGCTCTGGAGAAGCCTCTGTGGCTGGAACAGGAACGGTTTCAAGGGACATGACATTACAAACAGGAATGGTCTCTGAGAACATAACATGACAGACATCAGTTTCTGAGGGCTCAAATGGGCTTGCTAGCTGTTCTGAGGTAGCCTCCATGGCCAGGTCAGGAACGGTTTCCGTTGAGGTAGCGGTAGCGGTGTTGATTTGAATGCCCAGCTTGGCCATGACAGGACTGGTAAGTGATTCAGGCTGCGCAGTCACAGGTTCCTTCAGCACAGGAATAGCTGGTGAAGTAGGTGGCTTAGGGTTTGGTTGAACCAGACTAAATGCCTCTGAAATCACTGGATACAGATCCAACAGGGTTGGGTCTTCCTGGACCATTTGATTAGAGACCGCTGAAACCGGACCCTCCTGGACCAGTGGGTTTAGGATCTCCGAAAAGGCATTTGACTGCACAACATGCCCTCTCCTCTGGGGGCAGAACCGCGCATGACTGGCCGCTTCTGGTGTGACTGCAACCGTCTCAATCGACTGTGGGAGGACTTGAGTGAACTCCTGGGCAGGAGCTGACTTGACAGATTCTGGAGCTGGCACAGGGGCTGGAGCCGACACTGGACTTGGCACAGGGGCTGGAGCCGACACTGGACTTGGCACAGGGGCTGGAGCCGACACTGGACTTGGCACAGGGGCTGGAGCCGACACTGGACTTGGCACAGGGGCTGGAGCCGACACTGGACTTGGCACAGGGGCTGGAGCCGACACTGGACTTGGCACAGGGGCTGGAGCCGACACTGGACTTGGCACAGGGGCTGGAGCCGACACTGGACTTGGCACAGGGGCTGGAGCCGACACTGGACTTGGCACAGGGGCTGGAGCCGACACTGGACTTGGCACAGGGGCTGGAGCCGACACTGGACTTGGCACAGGGGCTGGAGCCGACACTGGACTTGGCACAGGGGCTGGAGCCGACACTGGACTTGGCACAGGGGCTGGAGCCGACACTGGACTTGGCACAGGGGCTGGAGCCGACACTGGACTTGGCACAGGGGCTGGAGCCGACACTGGACTTGGCACAGGGGCTGGAGCCGACACTGGACTTGGCACAGGGGCTGGAGCCGACACTGGACTTGGCACAGGGGCTGGAGCCGACACTGGACTTGGCACAGGGGCTGGAGCCGACACTGGACTGGTCTCTGGGGCTGGAGCCGACACTGGACTGGTCTCTGGGGCTGGAGCCGACACTGGACTGGTCTCTGGGGCTGGAGCCGACACTGGACTGGTCTCTGGGGCTGGAGCCGACACTGGACTGGTCTCTGGGGCTGGAGCCGACACTGGACTGGTCTCTGGGGCTGGAGCCGACACTGGACTGGTCTCTGGGGCTGGAGCCGACACTGGACTGGTCTCTGGGGCTGGAGCCGACACTGGACTGGTCTCTGGGGCTGGAGCCGACACTGGACTGGTCTCTGGGGCTGGAGCCGACACTGGACTGGTCTCTGGGGCTGGAGCCGACACTGGACTGGTCTCTGGGGCTGGAGCCGACACTGGACTGGTCTCTGGGGCTGGAGCCGACACTGGACTGGTCTCTGGGGCTGGAGCCGACACTGGACTGGTCTCTGGGGCTGGAGCCGACACTGGACTGGTCTCTGGGGCTGGAGCCGACACTGGACTGGTCTCTGGGGCTGGAGCCGACACTGGACTGGTCTCTGGGGCTGGAGCCGACACTGGACTGGTCTCTGGGGCTGGAGCCGACACTGGACTGGTCTCTGGGGCTGGAGCCGACACTGGACTGGTCTCTGGGGCTGGAGCCGACACTGGACTGGTCTCTGGGGCTGGAGCCGACACTGGACTGGTCTCTGGGGCTGGAGCCGACACTGGACTGGTCTCTGGGGCTGGAGCCGACACTGGACTGGTCTCTGGGGCTGGAGCCGACACTGGACTGGTCTCTGGGGCTGGAGCCGACACTGGACTGGTCTCTGGGGCTGGAGCCGACACTGGACTGGTCTCTGGGGCTGGAGCCGACACTGGACTGGTCTCTGGGGCTGGAGCCGACACTGGACTGGTCTCTGGGGCTGGAGCCGACACTGGACTGGTCTCTGGGGCTGGAGCCGACACTGGACTGGTCTCTGGGGCTGGAGCCGACACTGGACTGGTCTCTGGGGCTGGAGCCGACACTGGACTGGTCTCTGGGGCTGGAGCCGACACTGGACTGGTCTCTGGGGCTGGAGCCTCTTGATTCAGGCCCTCCTGGACCAACAGGTTAGGGGCCTCTAGAAGGGCATCTGACTTGCCAACATTGGCCTTCCTTCTCCTCCGCTTCTGAGGGCATGACAATTCATACGGAGCGGACTCTGGAGTGGCAGGTGCGGACTCTGGACTGGCAGGAGCGGACTCTGGACTGGCAGGAGCGGACTCTGGACTGGCAGGAGCGGACTCTGGACTGGCAGGAGCGGACTCTGGACTGGCAGGAGCGGACTCTGGACTGGCAGGAGCGGACTCTGGACTGGCAGGAGCGGACTCTGGACTGGCAGGAGCGGACTCTGGACTGGCGGGAGGGTCGGACTCGACTGGCTCTGGACTGGCTGCAGGGTCGGACTCGACTGGCTCTGGACTGGCTGCAGGGTCGGACTCGACTGGCTCTGGACTGGCAGGAACTGACTTGGTGGAACAAGAGACAGATGCAGCAGTCCGAGCCACCCTCTTCCTTCTCAACCGTCGCTGCTCAGTAGGACTCAGAAGATGATCTGGGACTTGACTCGACGAGGGTGGGAGAGCGGGTTGGCCACAGTGATCAGACTCTGGGGGCGTAAGGATCTGCCAGTCTTTGCGGTGGTGCAGGTAATTAGCAAAATTCCAATAGTCCAGGACCGCTAGCTGATCCATCTCCCATTGTGGTAGGGGATCACTCAAGCAGAGATTGAATGCAGCTTTAAGGGTTGAGTCAGGGTACTCCAGACCCCTTGCCATGGTCCAGAAAAACTGGGCAAAGGACCGTACCTCCCGGTCCTCCTGGCGAAGCGATAACAATCCCTTCTGGAGTGCCAGTCTCTCTTGGGCAGTTGCAGGGGGAACAACACGGATGCTCATTGCTGGGTCCTGTCTTGGCTGGTTCGTTCTGTCAGGATACTGAGAGTGAGGACCCAGATGCAGAATGAGCAGGGGGTGAAATTTATTAACAATATTTGACACAGGACAAGACTGGTGAGACAGGGACAAAGTCCAAACAATAGGGGCAGGACACAATGGGAGAAGTGGCTGGTCAGGGTAGAGACAGCAGGGATGGGATGGCCAATGATGGAGACGAGGCAGCAGCTCGACGAACCAGGCTTGACAGTAGGTGATGTGACTTGCTGTGAAACCAGACTGGTTGCCAGGCCAGGAGAGTCCAGGGTGACCAGGGTGGAACAGGATGCAGGACGGGAAACACCACAAGACAACACACAAGACAACAAGACAAACAAACAGGAGCAAAAACTAAGAATAGGGATAAATGCCAACAAAGTAACTAGAATCCAAAAAAGAAAACAGAAGAAAGATTTCTCAAAAGAGAGAAAAAGGCAAAATAAATAAAAACTAAAAATAAATAACTGGAACTAGAAACTAAATCTGTAACGTTGCAGGAAACTAGAGAGAGAAAATAAGGATAGGGAAAAAGTAACCAAAAACTATACTAGACGAGATAAACTACTATCACCAGGACAAGGTTAGCTAGACACGAGGCATACAACAAAAGCACACAACGAACCAGCAAGGACAAGAGGGAAATGAGCTCAATATAAAAGGGAAGAGCACATGAGGATCAGGTGAACACAATTAATCAAACAAGGACTAAACAAGGGGGCGTGGTAAAGGGAAACAAGGAGGTGGGACGAGAGGAGCACATGGCCAACACAAACAAAGACAAAACCATGTGGTCAGACACAAGACAAACAAAGAAACATTGAACAGACACAAGACAGACAAGACTGACAGGCCAGGACCCTGACACTCCATACTCTACAAAGCTAGCGTTGCGTTAGCATTCCCATTCATCTCAATGGCATTAATATTGGTTGATCTCTGTTCACAGTCAGCAGATCCCAGAACGAGGTCTGAAGAAGAAGAGGAAAGCCAAATGGAGGGCGGACAGACCGTCGGGTTCCCAGAGGCTGCACTGCGTCTTACTGTGACCGCACACCCTCTCTGGGCGTCAATGCCGCGATGATGACTCCAAGACTCGGACTGTTAAAACACACACACACACACACACACACACACACACACACACGCACACACTATGATAATATCCAGGAACTAGAGAACACAGATTCAATATTCAATATAATGTGGAATTTCAGGCAGTTTTCATGGGATTTTCCTAGCAAGTGAAAAATGACAGGATTCTAGCGCTGTTCACTCATGTTATTTCTCAGAGAACAATTCAGAGACACACTTTCTGAGGCCTTGTTTTGTATTGTGTTTCTATATTTATTGTGCTGAATTCTATATTGTTAAGTGATTGTTAATACAGCGTAATCGCTTTGAAAACGACCTGTTCTTGGAATGGACGTCCGTACTGATCAGAATTACAGTTGCACAATGGGCACATACAGATGCACTTAGAAAGGAGGGGGGAGGGGTCAAATACTGGTTACCATGGGTACCATATTTTTATGAACAAAATTAAGATACATTTCCAAAACACTGCAAAAAAACAAACAAAACAGCAATAGGGTTACACACATGACACTAAAATAACAAAATAAAGTAATTATAAGTAAAAATTCTATCATTTTTAACTATTTCAACATTTTACCATAAAAGTGCTTGCATTGTCTTATTAAATATAAATACGTTTTACCATATAAGGTAACGTGATGTCATCCAATACGTTTTTTTATGTAGCATTTTTCCCAGTTCAAATATTACTCCCATTATTAGTGTAACTTCAGCTATTTTTTTAGAGAAACATTATTTTATACTTTATTTTAGTCAATTGTATGGCATAAAAAAAATACAAAAATAAGGTGCGTTCACGCCATGTTTTAATTACAATAAAAGTGCCAAACCTGATCTCACGGGAAAACGTAACTATATTATGAGGTAATGCTTTCGCATGAATTCGTACAATGTGAATAGGTCAAAAACATACCCAAACCCCACCCCTAAACGTAACCGCCACTGGGGTGTAAGCAGATCGTACGAAAACGTATGATTGTTATTGTACGAATTAATGTGAATTAGTCTCTAAATCGCCAAACCGTAAAATAGTCACGAATTTATGGTATTTTTAGAAAAACTTTTTCGAGTTTATTTTAGTTAATTGGATGGCAGAACAAAATACAAAAATAAAATGCGTTCACGCCATGTAGTAATAACCGTAATTACGAGATTTCATCTTGTAAAACGTGTTCACGTCCGCGTAGAGCTCGTAAATTCAGCTTGTAAGATGGGAATATTCTGAGAGCTCCTACTTGTACCACCTGACCGCTGGAGATTCATTTAGCCGTTGATAGTGCTGCCATAGAAACGCATAATTCCGAAGACGTAAACGGCTCGAAAAGAACGTCACATTTTGTAATTACAACACGGCATGAACACAGCAATACTACTCAGTATTTTCTTTCTTAAAATCGGCAAACCTGATCTCACGGGAAAACATAACTATGTTGTGAGGTAGCGCTTTCGTATGAATTTGTACGATGTGAAACATACAAAAACATACGATTATTAGAAAGAAAGCATGAAATCCCCCCTAACCCCCCCTAAACGTTACCGCCACTGGGGCGTAAGCAAAACGAACGAAAACATAATAATGAGATTGTACGAATTTATACCAATTAGCCACCAATTCGCCACTAAAATAGTTTTTTTTGTTTATTTTAGTTAAATGACAGAAAAAAAAGACAAAAATTGAATGCGTTCACGCCATGTAGTAATTACCGTAATTACGAGATTTCATCTTGTAAAACGTGTTCACGTCCTCATAAAGCTCGCAAATTCAGCTTGTAAGATGGGAATGTTCTGAGAGCGCCTACTTGTACCATCTGACCGCTACAGATTAATTTAGGCATTGATAGTGTTGCCATAGAAATGCTAATTCTGAGGACGTAAATGGCTCCGAATATAACGTCACGTGTTGTAATCTTGAGATTACGGTAATTACGACATGGTGTGAACGCAGAAATACTTTTCAGTGTTTTCTTTCTAAAAAGCAGCAAACCTGATCTCACGGGAAAACATAACTATATTATGAGGTAGTGTTTTCGTGTGAATTCGTACAATTTGAATCGTACAAAAACGCACAATTATTAGAAAGAAAGTGAGCATGAAGGCCCACCCTAACCCCCCCCTAAATGTAACCGCCATTGGGGTGTAAGCAGATTGTACGAAAACATATGAATTCAATTGTAAGATTACGGTTTACCATAGAAACGCATAATTACGAGGACGTAAACGGCTCTGAATATAACGTCACGTGTTGTAATCTTGAGATTACGGTAATTACGACATGGCATGAATGTAGCAATACTTCTCAGTATTTTCTTTATAAAAAAGTGGCAAACCTGATCTCACAGGAAAATGTAACTATGTTACGAGGTAGCGCTTTCGTATGAATTTGTACAATGTGAATCGTACAAAAACGCACGATTATTAGAAAGAAAGTGAGCATGAAGGCCCAACCTAACCTTTTACTGCCACTAGGGTGTAAGCAGATCGTAATATAACATCACGTTTTGTAATATCGAGATTACGGTAATTACGATATGGTGCGAATGCAGCAATACTTCTCAGTATTTACTTTCTAAAAAGTGGCAAACCTGATCTCACGGGAAAACGTAACTATATTACGAGTTAGCGCTTTCGTATGAATTCGTACAATGTGAATTGTACAAAAACGTACGATTATTAGAAAGAAAGGCCCAACCTAACCCCCCCTAAATGTAACCGCCACTGGGGTGTAAGCAGATCGTACGAAAACATGAATTCAATTGTACGATTATGGTTTGCCATAGAAATGCATAATTCCGAGGACGTAAACGGCTCCGAATATAACATCACGTTTTGCAATCTTAAGATTATGGTAATTACGATATGGTCTGAATGCAACAATACTTCTCAGTATTTACTTTCTAAAAAGCGACAAACCTGATGTCACGGGAAAACGTAACTATATTACAAGTTAGCGCTTTCATATGAATTTGTACAAAAACGTACGATTATTAGAAATAAAGTGAGCATGAAGGCCTACCCTAACCCCCCTAAACGTTACCGCCACTGGGGTGTAAGCAAAACGAACGAAAACGTACTAATGAAATTGTACGAATTAATACAAATTAGCCACCAATTTGCCAAAAATGTAAAATAGTTCAGAATATAACGTCACGTGTTGTAATCTCAAGATTACGGTAATTACGACATGGCGTGAACGCAACAATACTTTTCAGTATTTTCTTTCTTAAAAGCAGCAAACCTGATCTCACAGGAAAATGTAACTTATTCGCTTTCGTATAAATTCGTACAATGCGTTTCGTAGAAAATAAGTACGATTATTAGAAAGAAAGCATGAAGGCCCACCCCCTAAACGTAACCGCCACTGGGGCGTAAACGGATCGTACGAAAACGTATGAATGAAATTGTACAAATTAGCCACCAATTCACCAAATAGTTACGAATCGTCACGAGATTGTGTTGCGTATTTTTCATATTCCGCTTAGAAACAATACGTAACTATGGTAACCGGAATTCGTTCACCCGGCGCTAAACCACGCCCCCAATGTGTGATGCGTTGCTGACTGTATCTATAAAAACTCAAAGATTGATGTTCTTACATCAGCTTTGACGATATACGATGTTATTAAATCCAGATCTGTAAGACATCAGCTGATTGTAGATCAAGACTATCACATTGAAAGTTTTGTACATTTAATGCCTGATCTCAATTACGTTGCCATAAAACTGATTCAATCAGTAATTGCACAAAAACGTTACAGTGTTACATCATGTCTTTGATGCTTTTGTTACATGGTTACAATGTAACATTCTCCATTGTGACATCATTGCGAAGTCATTAGGTCAAGGGACGCAGTCCTCCTTGATCTCTCGCGTTTATCTTTTTTCGCTCGTCTTGAATGCATCGTCACTTTTTTTTGAATGCGTTTTTTGCTCGTTTCGAAGTTCTCATTGATGTTTTGAATGTATCGTATGTTATTCTATACGCCGGTTTTGCTTTTTGATGTTTCAAAAAGTACAGCTTTAGTGTTTAGCATATTAAAGGAACACCGTCCAAGTAGTTTGTTTTGTGATTCGTCTGCCCTATACGTGTTTATTTTAATCTTACGAAAGCAGATCTGTTTTGTTTCAAAGACTGGATGTCCTCCTGACATTTTCAATTTCCTTTGAAACTTGGTGCAAATTTTGCGGTTCTGTTATTACTGGATTTTTTTGTTTTTTTTTGCTATTGTTTTTTTTGTTTTTTTTAAGTAATTTATTATATAAAGTCTATGTATTCTGTGATCATGTTTGTATGAAGATTAAGATCATTAAGACCAATTAAGGCCAAAAACATGCTCTGAAAAAGAAGGGATTTTTTGCATCAGGAATATTGTAAGAATTTGTAAAGTGGAATATAAACATATTATAATAAAAATCGAATAAATCAATCAATTTGTCCACTCATTGTTTTATTTACCTGATTTATTTGAATAAATGCGGCGTGAATTAGTTGTGAACTTTATTCAATATTGTAGTTTCTTTTCAGTTTTGCATGAAATATTTACACATAAATAACAATTGCTATTTAATAGTAACTGATAATAATAAATAAATGCAAAAATAAAATAATTTAGCATGTTTCTTTTCCCTACTACCATAAGATTTTTCCATTATTCCAAACATTCTATTAGTCCTTGTGTTTATGTTATGCCTTTTCGGCCACATGGTGGCGCTATTTACTAAGGAACACTGCAGACTTCACAGAAAATGTACACCACAAGTATAAGAAAACTCTTTAAATGGTAAATATGTATGCTTTTTAAATTTCGTTGTGCAAATGACACCAAAATTGTGTATTTAGAGACCACAGTATGTGTGTATGGGAAGCTTTTCAATTTGGGGAGGCCAAATCCAGCGGAAATCCCAAAAATGGTCCCAGAGCTTAAGAGGTTAGGAAAAACAGACCTTTTAACCACAAACATGAGACCTACTTTACATCAGAGGAACCGGATATGAAACACGTACACATAGGCTACTAATATTCATAATTATTATTAACCTTATACAGACAGACAAAACAATACTCACCCAAACGCATTTAGTGAACAGAAGTGCTATTCATAAGAGGAACATTTCATAATTGCAATGCCCCTGTGACATCACACCATTATATTCATGTTCATTAAGGGGTTTCAGCACGTTCTGAATGGATTTAGTGGAATAGGGATTTTGCCGTTGTTATTGTCGCACAGTCAAAGATAATGGCAGTTCATGGTCAGCTACATCAAAAAGAGATATTTGTATTCACGACATGAACACATCCACTTCAGAATCCAAATATCTTTTATATATCATGTATTTCTTCCTCAGAATTCATTACTTATGGAAGAATTTTTACATTGAATCTTCAATTGAAGCAGCGTTCAGACCTCAAAAACAGACTGCGTCAAACTTGAACCAACTAAAGGGATCCGTCGCCAACATTTCTGACATTTCACATTTGCATAAAACGACGTCACTTAAGGCTGCGAATCTTTTTAGTTTCTCGACGTCATTCAAGCCCTCATGAGAATATCAAATGTTTCTGTAAAGATCATAAAAGTGAAGGTTAAACTTACAGCGAGAAATCAAAATTGCGTTCTGTGGTAATCAACGACAACAAACGAGTGATTCTATAATGGAAAAGTCAAAATTATGATATTCTGTCATAATCATGAGATAAAAAGTCCAAATTATGACAATCTAAGTCTTATTTATGAGATGGAAAGTCTAAATTATGACAAGCTAAATTCTATTTATGAGTTGAAAAGTCCAAATTATGATATTCTGTCATAACCATGAGATAAAAAATCCAAATTATGACAATCTAAGTCTTATTTATGAGATGGAAAGACAAAATTATGATATTCTGTCATAATCATGAGATTTAAAAAAAACAAATTATGACAATCTAAGTCTTATTTATGAGATAAAAAGTCCAAATTATGACAATCTAAGTCTTATTTATGAGATAAAAAATCCAAATTATGACAAGCTAAATCCTATTTATGAGATAAAAAGTCAAAATTATGACAATCTAAGTCTTATTTATGAGATGGAAAGACAAAATTATGATATTCTGTCATAATCATGAGATTTAAAAAAAACAAATTATGACAATCTAAGTCTTATTTATGAGATAAAAAGTCCAAATTATGACAAGCTAAGTCCTAATTATGAGTCGAAAAGTCAAAATTATGATATTCTGTCATAATCATGAGATAAAAAGTCCAAATTATGACAATCTAAATCCTAATTATGAGTCGAAAAGTCCAAATTATGATATTCTGTCATAATCATGAGATGGAAAGTCTAAATTATGACAAGCTAAGTCTTATTTATGAGTTGAAAAGTCCAAATTATGATATTCTGTCATAACCATGAGATAAAAAATCCAAATTATGACAAGCTAAATCCTATTTATGAGATAAAAAATCCAAATTATGACAAGATAAGTCTTATTTATGAGTTGAAAAGTCCAAATTATGATATTCTGTCATAACCATGAGATAAAAAATCCAAATTATGACAAGCTAAATCCTATTTATGAGATAAAAAATCCAAATTATGACAAGATAAGTCTTATTTATGAGATGGAAAGTCAAAATTATGATATTCTGTCCTAATCATGAGATAAAAAGTCAAAATTATGACAATCTAAGTCCTATTTATGAGTCGAAAAGTCAAAATTATGATATTCTGTCATAACCATGAGATAAAAAGTCAAAATTATGACAATCTAAGTCTTATTTTTGAGATGGAAAGTCAAAATTATGACAATCTAAGTCCTAATTATGAGATAAAAAGTCAAAATTATGACAATCTAAGTCCTAATTATGAGTCGAAAAATCCAAATTATGATATTCTGTCATAATCATGAGATAAAAAGTCCAAATTATGACAATCTAAATCCTATTTATGAGATAAAAAGTCCAAATTATGACAATCTAAGTCCTATTTATGAGTCGAAAAGTCAAAATGTATGATATTCTGTCATAATCATGAGATAAAAAGTCCAAATTATGACAAGCTAAATCCTAATTATGAGTCGAAAAATCCAAATTATGATATTCTGTCATAATCATGAGATAAAAAGTCCAAATTATGACAATCTAAGTCCTAATTATGAGTCGAAAAATCCAAATTATGATATTCTGTCATAATCATGAGATAAAAAGTCCAAATTATGACAATCTAAGTCCTATTTATGAGTCGAAAAGTCAAAATGTATGATATTCTGTCATAATCATGAGATAAAAAGTCCAAATTATGACAATCTAAATCCTATTTATGAGATAAAAAGTCCAAATTATGACAATCTAAATCCTAATTATGAGTCGAAAAGTCAAAATGTATGATATTCTGTCATAATCATGAGATAAAAAGTCCAAATTATGACAAGCTAAATCCTAATTATGAGTCGAAAAGTCAAAATTATGATATTCTGTCATAATCATGAGATAAAAAGTCAAAATTATGACAATCTAAGACCTATTTATGAGACAATATGAATATGATGACATACTAAGTCATTATTACGAGATAAAAAGTCGAAATTATGATGACATACTAAGTCTAGATTTTGTCTAAATTAAAAAATAAAAAAAGGATTTTTGAATATGATATTTTTTTTTGTAAGACAGAATGACTTGAGACTTGACTCGGACTCATGATAAAGACGGACTCCAGATGAACGTCTGTGGGCGGAGCATAAGCATTTGGTAGACGGTTAAACGAGTCTTGAGTTCAAGCAAGAAAATGAAAATATCGATCGGAAGAAAAACGGGAAGACCTTTGTAGGCTACAACGAGACTGGTGATTGTGGCCTAACTGAACTCAGACGGGTTTCTTCTCGTAATGATGTACTCTACAGTCAGAGCTAAGAGAAAAGCTCAGAGAGGGCTCATGTGTCGCTATTCAAACGCTCTTTTCTGACCAACAGGCTAAACCTTCAAGCAGAGACGAAAGTGCAGAATGACTGATTTCCTCTTGAATTTCCACTCACGGTTCAGGGTGTCTGTAAAGAACATGGGGTTCTTTAGTAATGATGTAGTGCACTGTCAGTCAGCTTCCAGTTAGGAGAAACCCTGAGGGCTTATGGGTAGTTTAATCCCGCTCTCCTTTTCTCCTTCTGGAACTTTTGTTTTCTTCTGTTTCTCGGCTTCTTCTCATTCTTGGATCGGATCTCCTTAGCCAAGCGTCTCCAACACAAGCCGCCTCTCATATCAATTATTCCTTCAGTTAAGAGAAAACGGAGAAAATCAAATACCCACAATGCATTGCAGCATAACAAATGGACTATCGTGGGAGAACATCAATACGGTGTGATTGAGTATTGTCTATCTGAATGTATGATAGTTCGCCTACTACACAATCTTTTATCATACCTGAATGAGAGCGATGCTTTGAGAACAGCGAGCCAAATCTTCTTCCCTAAAATTGCATTGTGGGAACAGGTGTGACTGGCATCTAATGAGCTCGACTGAAGAGACGAGGCCTTTTGGAGCGAGGGAACTGTAGTAAGACAGCTAGCAGGCCATTGTGATGGATAAATGAATTCAATTAAATTAATTTTACCCAAGGATGAAAATTATGTCATCATTTATTCACCTCATGTCGTTTCAAACCTGCAAGACTGACTGAATTCTGTGGAAAACAACCGGAAAATTAATAATCAACAAATAACTTCTCTAACAGAAAAGTCATAATTATGACAAGCTAAGTCATATTTCATTTAAAAAGTCGAAATTATGACACACCGTTCTATTTATGAGATAAAACATCAAAATTATGACAAGTTAAATCTAAATTATGATATTCTGTCATAACCATACCATAAAAAGTCCAAATTATGACAATCTAAGACACAACCATGAGATAAAAAAGTCCCAATTATGACAAGCTAAATCCTATTCATGAGTTGAAAAGTCAAAATGATGATATTCTGTCATAATCATGAGATAAAAAGTCAAAATTATGACAATCTGAGACCTATTTATGAGTCGAAAAGTCAAAATTATGACAATCTAAGACCTATTTATGAGTCGAAAAGTCAAAATTATGACAATCTAAGTCCTATTTATGAGTTGAAAAGTCAAAATGATGATATTCTGTCATAATCATGAGATAAAAAGTCCAAATTATGACAATCTGAGACCTATTTATGAGTTGAAAAGTCAAAATGATGATATTCTGTCATAATCATGAGATAAAAAGTCAAAATTATGACAATCTGAGACCTATTTATGAGTCGAAAAGTCAAAATTATGACAATCTAAGACCTATTTATGAGTCGAAAAGTCAAAATTATGATATTCTGTCATAATCATGAGATAAAAAGTCCAAATTATGACAAACTAAATCATAATCATGGGATAAAGTCTAAATTATGACAAGCTAAGTCCTATTTATGAGTTGAAAAGTCAAAATGATGATATTCTGTCATAATCATGAGATAAAAAGTCAAAATTATGACAATCTGAGACCTATTTATGAGTCGAAAAGTCAAAATTATGACAATCTAAGTCCTATTTATGAGTTGAAAAGTCAAAATGATGATATTCTGTCATAATCATGAGATAAAAAGTCCAAATTATGACAATCTGAGACCTATTTATGAGTCGAAAAGTCAAAATTATGACAATCTAAGTCCTATTTATGAGTCGAAAAGTCAAAATTATGACAATCTAAGTCCTATGTAACGTCTTAGGGTCACATATATTATTAAATTAAATTTAGCTCATAGGGAATAAGGGGTATTCATATTTAGGGATTTATGATTAATCATAACGGGTTATAATTGAATCACAAATCTCCAAAATCACCCAAAAAGGGAATACCTAACAGGTATTTATGCAATATATATATATCTATATGGTTAACAACAATTTATTGCAATCAACTCTGGATATATATCTATATTAAATAATCACAGAATAGCCTCTAAGGAATTGATTCAGAATTCCTCTACTCCGTTCGGTTTAACGAACGAGCAGTACAATACTTATCAACTTGGACTTCAACCCATTTTCGGGAAGTTTATCCCCCTGGCCACAAAGGACAAACTTTCCGAGTTATGGTATTAATTAAAGCATTCCATGATACTTATAAGAGCTCGTAGCTTAGATCTGACATTAAAGGGACTCATGTTTTGTGAGCAACAACAATGACAATCAAAACGTGGATACAATGGTTTTAATAGTGATAACTACTACGATTACATACAACTAAATAAAGGATACATGTATATACAAAATAGGGAAAGTAATGAAAGAGAAGAAAGGGGATAGAAATAGAGGGAAGAGAGAGGAGGAGAACAGGAAGGTGAGAACGGAATGGTACAGTCAGACATTTCCCAACCAAAACCGCGAGAGCCAGCAACGAACAATTATCACCATAATAGGGGTACAATCTTAAACACATCTAAATTTCGATATAATTGATACTTGCATGGTTTCTTTGTGTTGTGTAAGCAAGATGCGTGCGTTTCTCAGAGTGTTCATGCGCTGAAGCTCTCCCTCCGTTCGGTCCTTCCGGGGTCGGTCCGCGGGAGATTTAACGGCGTGTAGGAGCGGTTGTCTTGGAAGGAAAAGGCATCTCGTTCGCGCTAAGAAGATTCGCGCAGTGATGTGCGCGCTCGGATGGAGCTGGTGTTGCGTCATCTTCAAAGGGGCGATCAGCTTGACCAGGCGGGCTCGGGCCGAAGCCCCGCGAGCCGCGCTGGCGTGATGGAAGGGAAGTTTTGTCTCGTCCGAGTCCTTGCAAATTTTACTGAGCGCGTGGTTGCTTCAAATCCATAGAGGAAGTTGCACATGGCATGCAGAGTTTGGGCCTTCTGCTCCAGGGCCTTGTGAGGCCTTTGGCTCTGTGGAGGTCTGCCATGTGGGCACCCTGCTGGGTGAGAGCCACCCCAAACACAGCTTGTGGTGTGGTGTTAGCAGGAGAAGAAGAGAAGGAGGATCTCTGCGAGCTCACTTTTTAAGGTCGAAAATAGTCCCACCCTCTGGAGGCAGGCTTGACCAATGAGATTGTTGGGATTTCCAAGCGGGAAATTCCTCGGGAGAATTTTATTGCTCTTTGTTCCAAAGCCTGAAATCGATGAGTCTGTGCTCAGGTATACTCTAATTAATGCAACAAACACATATTGCTTCGTACAAGGACATGACATACGTGGAAGTGTAAGTTATGAAGCGTGCATTAATTTGATAGGAGACATGACATATATGAGGTTACATGGAATAGTAAGTCGTTCACGGGACATGGATACATAGGGAATGCAATGATAGGGAACACATTACAAGAGAGTTATATGTGTACATACAATGTCCTGGGGTGCATGTTCATTTATAGACGATATGTCTATAACTTGAGGCCACAATGTGTGTTTTACAGGCTTTGTGTCTTTAGTTGGGAACTTTCCATGTGGCCACATTCTTTTGGGGGCCATAAAAACCTTATCAGCAGGTTTCCCTGGTAACGGAGGATCCTTCTTTGTTGTGTTGGGGGGAAGGTCTGTTATTCAACCCAAAGTATTTAAAACATATTTGTTAAATGTAACAGGCAATTAAGTGTCTGAATCGCCTCAATCACTACACCTATTTATGAGTCGAAAAGTCAAAATTATGATATTCTGTCATAATCATGAGATAAAAAGTCCAAATTATGACAATCTAAATCATAATCATGGGATAAAGTCTAAATTATGACAAGCTAAGTCCTATTTATGAGTTGAAAAGTCAAAATGATGATATTCTGTCATAATCATGAGATAAAAAGTCAAAATTATGACAATCTGAGACCTATTTATGAGTCGAAAAGTCAAAATTATGACAATCTAAGTCCTATTTATGAGTCGAAAAGTCAAAATTATGATATTCTGTCATAATCATGAGATAAAAAGTCCAAATTATGACAATCTAAATCATAATCATGGGATAAAGTCTAAATTATGACAAGCTAAGTCCTATTTATGAGATAAAAAGTCAAAATTATGACGAGATAAAACCTATTTATGAGTCGAAAAATCAAAATTACGATATTCTGTCATAATCATGAGACAAAAAAAATCCAAATTATGACAAACTAAATCATAATCATGAGATTAAGTCTAAATTATGACAAACTAAGTCCAGTTTAGAAATCAAAATTATATTCTGTTACAACCATGAGATAAAATGTCCAAATTATGAAAAGCTAAATCATAATCATGAGTCGAAAAATCTAAATTATGATATTTTGTCATAATCATGAGATAAAAAGTCCAAATTTTGACAAGAAAAGTCATATTTATGAGATGAAAAGTCAAAATTATGACAAGAAAAGTTATATTTATGAGCTGAAAAGTCTAAATTATGACAATCTAAATCATAATCATGGGATAAAGTCTAAATTATGACAAGCTAAGTCCTATTTATGAGAGAAAAAGTCCAAATTATGACGAGATAAGACCTATTTATGAGTCGAAAAAATCTAAATTATGATATTCCGTCATAATCATGAGATAAAAAGTCCAAATTATGAAAATCTAAGACCTATTTATGAGTTGAAAAGTCCAAATTATGACAATCTAAGACCTATTTATGAGTTGAAAAGTCAAAATTATGACCTGCTAAATCATAATCTTGAGATAAAGTCTAAATTATGACAAGAAAAGTCATATTTACATTTAGTCATTTAGCAGACGCTTTTATCCAAAGAGACTTACAAATGAGAGCAATAGAAGCAGCTAGAACAGTTAAGGGCAGTTTTTTTTATTTTAAATAAATTAGACAGACAGAAAATTAATAGAATGTTAAGTGCTATTATTGATTGGTCAGGTGCTGCTGGAAGAGACGTGTCTTTAGCTGTTTTTTGAAAATGGCCACTCGGCTGCTGGAAATGAGAAAGGCAGGTCATTGCACCAGGTGGGGGCGGTCCAGGAAAAGGTCCGTGATATGATTTTATGAATGAGATAGTATGTCAAAATTATGACTTTTTATGTCAATTTGTTTTTAATTTATAATGTGTCGACTTTTCATCTCATAACTGACTTTTCTTAATTGCGACATTATATCATAAAATATTATTCCCCTTGGATAAAATAGGATTTCTTTTGCTGTGGGGCTGATTAATCGGAAAACACATTCTCTGGAAAAGATCCAAACTTTCCTTTATTGTTCCACGAAATAAAGTCATACGATTTACTCTATGAACCTGACGACAGAATTTCCATTCTTGCGTGAACCAGCCCCTTTACGTTATCAAAGAACAGAAAACATGAAAGGAGTCGCTCCCTGAAGACTTACAGTACGCTGATTTCCACACCACTGGGCCCGTTCAGCTCATTACTGTCAATTATCATCACAATCCTTCTCAAATCCCATACATCACAACACCCACCCGACGTGGATCAGAATCTCTGATGTTCCAGATCACAACACAACAAAAAGGGGAACAGAGATGAGGCGCGAGTAAAGCTTCATCTATTTTTAATCTTCGCTCTCTGCATGGCTCTCGCTGTATGATTATCAGGTTCAAATATCAGCTGAGCACTTGGAAACCTTGAGGCTTGTTTTATATGTGTGTGTGTGTATAAGTGTGATCTCATTATCTTTATTATTTTTGTATATTGTTATAGAGTTGGTTTGATGTTCATTATTTTGCACGCAAGCGTGTGCGAGTAACGACCAGGAACGCTCATTACGATGCTTTTGCATTCCCTGCGAGCAAGACAAATCACAAAATGAATTCTGTTTCTCATTTGGATAGCAAATTAACTTTTGCTTTAGAAAAGAAACAGTTCCAAACTTTGCTAGTTGCCATGACAGTCTGCAATCAAAAGTTGGAGATCTCAATATAAATTCTCAGATTTAAACATCCATCAAATTGGTGGCCATCTTGGATTCTTGAACATAAAACCATTTTTTCGCTATAGTGGAGCGGCTAAGTGATATAATCATTCAGTTGATGATACAAGCGTGCAAATTGGCATGAGCAGTCTCCATGGGTCACTTGACAAGAAAATTGTCCGAGCCACTTGAAATTTCAAGATGGCGGCCATTTTTCAAGATGGCCGCCACCTTAGTGGAGCAGTTAAGTGATATAGTGGTTTATTTGGTGATACAAGCATGAAAATTGGCATGAGCACTCTCTGATTGTCACTAGACAATAAGCCACCCACAGCTACTTGAAATGTCAAGATTATTAGGCTTAAGAAATCATTTAGTTGGTGATACAAGCATGAAATTTGCCTTGAGCTGTCTCAAAGGGTCATTTGACAAGAAACTGCCCACAGCAACATAACATTTCAAGATGGCGGCAATTTTTCTGGATTACTGCCGCCCGCCATGTGGATCTTTAAATGGGTCATCAGGGTTCATTGAGGTAAGTTCATGCCTTAACCCTACACTTAGTCCGATCGTTCATCCAATGCCATTTATATCCCGTGCGATCTGTACACCATCCGGTTAACTAAAACCCCATTAACCTTGGCTCAGCTCTCCCGCGCCGGCACAACCTGTCAATTCAGGTGCGGCTATCTAACCGTTTTGGGGTAGATTAGACAGCATTTGGGATACTAACTTTACAATTAGCTGACATTGAACCCCACTCTGAGTTTAACAGCAGTGATATATCACCAGTGTGCCCTGATAGTGCAGATATTCACTCTTGTCTAATCTATCAATAATCAACAAATCAACACAACTGTATTTTGATGCGTTAAAAGTTGTTCTTTAGAATAATCTAAAACATATAAAATAAAACGACACCAAATCGTCCTTAATGAAAAAAACAACAATACATTTCTATCGGAAAATTGATCTTTTGAGGATCCAGGGGTCGGCCATCTTGAAAATAGAAATTTCAAGTGGCTGAGAGTGTTTTCTTGTCAAGCAATCCTTAGAGACAGCTCAAGGCAATTTTCATGCTTGTATCACCAACTAAATGATTTCTTAAGCCTAATTGCGCCACTAAGGTGGTGGCCATCTTGAAAAATGGCCGCCATCTTGAAATTTGAAGTAGCTGTGTGTGGCTTATAGTCTAGTGACCATCAGAGAGTGCTCATGCCAATTTTCATGCTTGTATCACCAAATAAACCACTATATCACTTAACTGCTCCACTAAGGTGTCGGCCATCTTGAAAAATGGCCGCCATCTTGAAATTTCAAAGTGGCTCGGACAATTTTCTTGTCAAGTGACCCATGGAGACTGCTCATGCCAATTTTCACGCTTGTATCATCAACTGAACGATTCTGCCAAACATAAGCACTTAGCCGCTCCACTACTACTCCTCCAGCAATGTTGCACGACTGTAGAAACTTTGTACACGTTTTGAACACCCAATCCCTTCCCTAAACCTGCCCATTTGTGTATTATAAAAACAGGATATAACCGACAGATTCGACTATAGGCACAATTTATGTGTTCCGAGGGAAGACAATCCCCAAAAGCGATCAACGTCTCCATCCGCCGAAGATGATGAACACATTTCAAAAATTGCCGTCGGAAGAAACGTTACATCCGCTTTGACAGCATTGGCTCTCGTGTGTCTCGTGACCGATCGCGTCATGCTCAAGAGTCGTGGGTATCATTTGAATTAATATGACTGTGGAGTGGAGTGTGTGCGTTCACGGAGCGGCGGGCGTCATTTCGGCGATTAAACCCTTATGCTGCGCTCACACCGAACGCGAGTAGAGCGTCAAAATCGTGTCTAGTTTGACACGTGAACATTTTGAATCCATTCGCGTGTCCACAGTGAATTGGACGCGCGTAGAAATCGAGCATTTGAAGCGAAATAGACGCGCAGTCAAGGCGCTCCAGGAGAAATATGTCATAAAACACCACTCTGCCTCTTTTCATTTTCATTAAAAATATATATTAAACATTAATCGCCACACAACCCAGATAGCAAACCAACACTGAATCATCGTTGAATCAATGTTAATGCATCATTGCGTTAATGATGGCATCTCGGCAGTCCCAGCCACTTCCTCACTTGTGCATTCACTAATCTCTCCAGTCGAATGGTATGGGATAGCGTGACCTCATAGATAGAAATTGGCCACATGAGACGGGGCAGAAGCCCAAACTGCCAGCACCACAGCTTCAGCTTCCCTGGGAGAGCAGTGTTGTTGATCTTCTTGAGGTCGCTGATTGTTTCCTGCCTGAGTTGCTCCAGCTGCTTCGAGTCTTTGAGTTCTGCGCTATACCAGCGACCGAGACTTTTGATGGGCTTCTCCTGAACTGTTGGTATTGGCTCGTTGTTGACCTGGAACCTCTCGTTGGTAAGCTGGCCCTTAACTATGGAGATACTGCGGGATTTGCTGGGTTTAATCTCCATTCTTGCCCATTTGATGTTTCCTTGGAGTTTATCCAACAGGCGTTTGGTGCATGCCTTTGTTGTTGTTATTGTTGTCATGAAACTGGGACCCTGATTCATCATTGATCCCAGTTTGAAATTTAACATTGATTTTTCATCAGGTTTGAACTCTGAAATAATGTTATTTCAATGATGAAAAATAGATGAAGATGGGCTTAAAATCAATATTTTTTCAACTACAATTAAATCACTTAACACTGATTTGAATCATACCAGAGGAGAAAGTGCAATCTCTGAGCAA
The DNA here is from genome assembly GCA_023566225.1 of Romanogobio albipinnatus. Lineage (NCBI taxonomy): Eukaryota > Metazoa > Chordata > Actinopteri > Cypriniformes > Gobionidae > Romanogobio > Romanogobio albipinnatus. Next base: position 2,639,311 of record CM042263.1, read on the forward strand.
TAACATTTCCCAGGGAAAATGATGCACCATATCCCACATGAAAAAGTACTATAGTATGTTATAGTAAAATTACTGTAGTAAATACTATAGTGTTTTTGAACCGTACTACAGTAAATTAACAAAGTGTAGTAAATACTTCAATATGCTACAATTTACTGTAATATCTTTACTATAGTATGGCTCAAAAACACTATAGTATTTACTAGAGTAATTTTACTGTAATTTTACTATAATATACTACTATAGTATTTTTTCAAGTGGGATCAAATAAAAATAAGCAGACGAAAATAAAAAAACACCTGCAGAAATGAAACCATTCAGATGAGATTAAAGTGGTGAGTGTCAGTAATGAAGCCATCATCGGCAAGTTACGCCTGACTGGATACCATGATGAGATATGAAAGTCTTATGAGCATATTAATGATCCCTCGAGCCATTAATTGCATGCTAGACAAGACAATACGAACACACTCAAAAGCATCATTTTTTGCACTGGTGGTGCAATGTGATTGAAATATCCTTCCTTTTGTTCTCTTCACAGATTGCATTGAAATAAAATTGCTGCTGGGCTGGCACTTCTACACAAGAGTTGCAGTGCAACAACAAGCATTCAGAAGGATTTTATTTATTCATTTGTGCCAACTGGGCAAAGCAACCCAGGGGTCCTCGCTGAAGCGAAAGTGTTGAAAAAGTGAAGCCCATTAACATCAGTTCCACCTGCTAAGCTTGTCGTAGTGGCGAATAAGCACAGCAAATGCAGGAAAGGGATGATTAAAAAAAGGAAAGGGGAGGTGGGAGACTTTGCATTGAAGCACTCGCTAATGGAGGTAGAAAGTCGCAAGATTAGCGATGACGGGGACATAAAAAGGAATAATAATTTGAGAGAAGGCGACATTCTGTCACCTGCTCTTACACAACGGCCATCATTAAAGTTAATCATTTTCCATTTCCTTTCTATGAAAAGACTTTGTGTGCGTGTTCAAAAGGCCAACGAATCGGTTGCTTTTCACAGGAGGCAAATCAATATTGGCACGAGTCTGAGGACATAATCAGCTTCATTATGGGGAAAATTGGAACGAATGGAATTCAAAATATATGATCCACAAAAGGACAATGTTCAGATGTTGGGTTGGCGTGTTGGGTTCAAGTGACCCCGATTTTTTCCCACTCATGTGGCACAGATCGGATATGACATGTGAACGTGTAAGCAGGAAAAATACACATGAATTCCGATATCCTCAGATCAGATTCAGGCCTCTCTCACATGTGGTAATAAATCCGATATGATTCGGATACGTGCATTTGCGTCTGCCATGCAAGTGGTCAAATCGGATATTCCCCAGTAAATGCGAGTCGTATGTCATTGAAAAAGGGACGGGACGTCCACTCAGGTGGACACGAACTGCGATCACATGACACTAATGGCTCTCCACCTTACGAGAGCAATGTTTTGCTGACCTTTAACCCTTAATCACCCCTCAAGTAGGGTTAACGTTTGTGATCCTTGGGGTCAGATAGACCCCAAACATTTACAGAGCGATTGCATAAGGAAATATACATTTTTTTACAAGGAAAACTACGGTATATATCATTTTTTTATTTACTTCTCAACTTTACATTTCTGCTGTGTTTTTGTGGATATTTGGTAGTTTTTTACCTATTTACTGCACAATTACTTAACTAGGCCATAAATTGGCTTATATAATTTTTTTTTGACAAAATCACTTGAATGATGATCTTAAAGCAGCACTAGGTAACTTTTCAACCTTCATAATATGTTTTCAAGACTCTTGTGATGATACATCGACTTACAATAGGTTGAATGACACGTCTGCCATAGCCTGACGGGGTCTGTATCGTTTTTAATCGTACTTTTAAACTTCGGGTTTCGGGTAGTAACCTGAGAAAAAAAGAACTACAAAATTCGACTGCTTTACGGCATATACGTCACTTCCACCATCACCCCCACTTCCTTAAATTGGGACGTGCGAGGGTTAGGGTAAGCCTATGTCTAAACGGCGTGTACAAGTTTGGTAGGGGCTACATTCTTGCAAGTAAATACATAAGACGTACAAAATCATATTTTAGGATACCTAACATATCTGTGATTTTTGTTTATTTGTCTTGCCTCAAGCTATAATGCAAATCGATTTTTCAAATTTGAAGATTCATCTATGGTAGCTTGATATTATATTGACGATATATGGTTATTACCTAGCACTCAAACATTGAATTGAAGTATCATATAGATTCTGTAAAACGCTAACCAATAGACTAGACTACTATAATGACGCTGGCTTGTAAACGTGAGCATCGCGATCATTTGGCGTTTGAAAAAAAAAAAAAAAACATGAAATGATATTCATATGACATGCTGAAACATATGCCCCTGTACCTGGGATGAAGGTAGTCATAGTTGTCATGTCAACAAATGCACGTCCCCTGATGCAGGATGACAGAGTTTACGACAGTAGTAGAGGACAATACTGTTTCCCAACTGTAGGGGGACCCCGAGAGCAAAACCTACCTAGTGCTGCTTTAAAGTGGCATATGTTTCAGCATGTCATATGAATATAATTCCATGGGTTTTTTTTTTTTTTCAAACGCCAAATGATCGCAATGCACACGTTTACAAGCCAGCGTCATTATAGTAGTCTAGTCTATTGGTTAGCGTTTTACAGAATCTATATGATACTTCAATTCAATGTTTGAGTGCTAGGTAATAACCACATATCGTCAATATAATATCAAGCTACCATAGATGAATCTTCACATTTGAAAAATCGATTTGCATTATAGCTTGAGGCAAGACAAATAAACAAATATCACAGACATGTTAGGTATCCTAAAATATGATTATGTACGTCTTATGTGTTTACTTGCGAGAATGTAGCCCCTACCAAACTTGTACACGCCGTTTAGACATAGGCTAACCCTAACCCTCGCACGTCCGAATTTAAGGAAGTGATGGTGATGGTGGAAGCGACGTATATGCCGTAAAGCAGTCGAATTTTGTAGTTCTTTTTTTTCTCGGGTTACTACCCGAAACCCGAAGTTTAAAAGTACGATTAAAAACGATACAGACCCCGTCAGGCTATGGCAGACGTGCCATTCAACCTATTGATGTATCATCACAAGAGTCTTGAAAATATATTATGAAGGTTGAAAAGTTACCTAGTGCTGCTTTAATTACAGTCCTTCCAGAAAAATGCGGCTTTTTTTTGTGATTGTTGCGGGCAAAAATCCTTGATTATGCGGCACGTTTTCTTAAAAAATGCGGGATATTTATGCAATTTTGTGCGATAAAACTTGCAAAAACTGCGGTTTGATGAAAAAGAGAAAAAAAGCGAATATTTTTAATAAGTTCTCATCTTGTTTTATTGAAGACCTTAAGAAACACATGGCTCAATTTGGACCGATTTCAAAACAATGCATCATGAAGCTTCGAAGCGTTATGAATCAGTGAATCGATTCATGATCGCGTGTCAAACTACTGAAATACGTGACTTTGGCGAAGCTTCATGATGCTGTTTTGACATCGGTCAACACACCGGGAAACTGCTTTGCGCGTCTTTTGCTGTTATTTTTGTTGGCCAATGGGAGTTTGCGCTTCATCATGGTTTCACTGATATCTATGGTTTCTCCACGGGGTTTGCAGCTTTTCGATGACGTTCGCGTCGGGTAATTACGTCACTTCAAAACGTTCCCATGGCAACAGGGGGAAATGGCGGCTCTTGTGTGAAGTAAACAAACATTTTTCAACTTTCTGCTAATATATATATTACTTTTTTGCAACAAAAATCCGGGGATTATGAAATCATGCTAGCCCCGCATATTTTGCACGCAGAAATAGGCAATTTATGCGGCGAAAGTGCGGCGTTTTTGAAAAAAATGCGGCCCCCGCATAAATATGCGGACTTTGGCTGATTATGCATTAAATCATGCGATCGCATAATCGCGTTTTTCTGGAGGGACTGTAATTAAATCTAAATTGTTTTTGGACATTGCACTATGTGTTAGGGATAGAATACTGCCATCTGCAGGTTTGTGGAAAAACCTTAGGAATTATAGCTAGTCAAAGCTAGTCAAGTTTCCACCAAAATGTGAGATTACATGATAGTTTTAAGAGCAGTTGATAAATAAATAAAATAATAACACCAAAATATAATTAGATGCTATGACAAGCCGTATATATTTATAAAATAATTTAAAATGCATAGTATGACTCATCATTTCCAAGGATTTGTACAGAAAATGTTTGAGTTTTTATTAAAATCTCTGACTTCTGATGGCAAATATATCTGAGAAAAACTTTTATTTTCTATAATTAAAATTTCTCTGTGATTAAACAGCTGTGTTGGGAAAGGATATGTAACAGTAATCACAGTGTGAACACATAACCCGCCTCCCACGGGGCCATGAATGGCTGTAGAGCTGATTTAAACTCAGAGAAAGACGCATTAAGGGCACCCTGGGGTACCGAAGGGTAAACACTTGAGTCTATTAAGGCTTTCAGTCTAATCTAGCCATTCAGGATCAAGCTTTTATTCACATTCAAATTACCTACTATTTTGTAAAATGTGTGTGGCCGGAAGTAATCTTCCAATACAGCTAGTGTATTCACTGGGACAAGTATGTCATACTTTAGATTTAATTGTATTGATCACATTTAACATGACCCATAGTATGCATAGGTATTCGAATGTAACATATTGTAGCATATTTGTATGTTTATATTGACATATCAATTCATTTTGTATATTTGGATTGATACTGTACAATATCAACATAGGCCAATTTTTACATTAAAAAAATCTAAGTAAAATGTATGTTTGTGTCCTCTGTTTAAGTTTCCCTGCTGAAAAATCCATCTTAAACCAGCCTAAGGTGGTCAGGCTGGTTTTGGCTGGTCTCCCAGCCTGGTCATAGCTGGTTTATCAGACTGGTTTTAGAGGGGTTTTGACATTTTTTTTTAGCTGGTCAAACTGGTCTTAGCTGGTCAAACTGGTCTTAGCTGGACATTGTTGGTCTTAGCTGGTTTTAGCTGGTCAGGCTGGTCTTAGCGGGTAATTGCTGGTTTTAGCTGGTCAGGCTGGTCTTAGCTGGTAATTGTTGGTCTTTGATGGTTTTAGCTGGTCTTCGCTGATTTTAGCTGGTCAGGCTGGTCTTAGCTGGTCAGGCTGGCTGACTGTCCCTATTTTTTCTGCCACTGGGTGTTTAGACAAATAATTTATATCTGTATATGGACCATGTAATCTGATTAATTTGTAATTAGGTAAAATGTTCATCAGCTAAATTAGGCTGGGAGACCAGCTAAAACCAGATAAACCAGGCTGGAAGACCAGCTTGACCAGATAAGCCAGGGTGGGAGACCAGCTAAAAGCAGCTGGCCACCAACTTGTCCAGACTGGAAGACCAACTTAACCAGCTAAGTCAGGCTGGGAGACCATCTAAAACCAGCTTGACCAGCTAAATCAGGCTGGGAGACCATCTAAAACCAGCTTGACCAGCTAAATCAGGCTGGGATACCATCTAAAACCAGCTTGACCAGCTAAATCAGGCTGGGATACCAGTTTAGCCAGGCTGCTAAAACCAGCTACTTCCATCTTAAACCAGCTAAGACCAGCCAACCAGCTTAGGCTGGTTTTAGCTGGATTCTTCAGCAGATATCTGAGGAATTCATGTTTATTTTATCGTAGCTATTTATATCACATTTAATTTCATTATATGAAGTCAAAACACATGCTTTTATAAAAGGGTTAGCACACAATGCAAATGTTAAAGCCAAATATATATCAATGCAACTTTCATGACGTAAAATCACTAAAAGCCTTCCTTCCGCTGGATAAAATAGTCCCTCGCCGTGAAGTGAACGGCAACAGAAGTTACGTTAATACGCCATTAGATGTCGGCAAAAACTGTCTTTATGAGTGAGTCAGTCAATGGCGAAGACTTTTAAATCGAAAGGACTGAAACTTGCCCTGAAATGCTTGAGCTTTCGGTGTCAGGAGGACAACGGGAACCCCCAGTTAAAAGGGCAAGATATCGCAAGATATTATGAACATAAGGCTGACCTGAAGGAAAAATGCTTAATCTGAATGCAGGTAATACACTCTCTCTCTCTCTCTCTCTCTCTCTCTCTCTCTCTCTCTCTCTCTCTCTCTCTCTCTCTCTCTCTCTCTCTCACACACACACACACACACACAACTCTTTTACACTAATGCAGCTTCAACCCAGATAGCACACGTATGTCTGCAAGATGTCTGTTAAAGATCACTTAATCTGGAAAGCATCTGCTGTTTACAAACATCTGATAGACGTCTTTAAGATGTCAGTTTTTCATACATTCTAAATCATAAACATCTTAAAGACATTGTTTAAACGTCTTTTTGACATCTGACAGGAAACGTCCAATAGACGTATTGCAGATGAGCAAACACTCTAAAAAATAGTGTTTTAACGGTCACCGTTATCGTAAATCCTGCAAAGGTTTTATTTTTTTATGTATGTACATTTTTTTAAATGTATGTACATTTATAACAGTAATACTTAGTATTATATTATATTACTTTTGCATCAAATTACCAAAAACAAGTTACCGCTGTTGTGAGGGTGTTTCTAATACAGCGTCTATGGGAGTGATGGTAAAAATTAACAACTTATTTTTCCCTCTTTTTTTTGAAAGTTTTAAATCACTATTGTGTAGTTTTTCTTTTGCTATTTGAGCAAATGGGGGCATGCATATATATATATATATATATATATATATATTAGGGGTGTAACGGTACACGTATTCGTATTGAACCGTTTCTGTACAGGGCTTTCGGTGCGGTGCACGCGTGTACCGAACGGTTATGAATGTAATCTTTAACAGTTAACAGTCGGCTTGTTGTAAGCGCGGAACACACTTCAATCCGAGTTCCCACACGAACATATTAAGTATTCAGTCCATTTTATCACGAAATTCAAACGATAAATGCCATTTTGACGCTCTATGTGGCGTGACTGATCACAGTTCAAGCGGCCGCGCGACGTGAACGCGATCATCTGTGAAGGCGATCGATCATCTCTTACTAAAGATTCAAGAATAAACATGAATGACGATCTGAAGGTATGCTGAGGATACATTACAATTTACTGTCATGCATATATGTGGTGTAATCGCTAAATCAGTGTTTCAATGGCGGAAAGACGTCAATATAACTGCTTGTGAACTAAACAATGTCATGTAACGTTAGCATCACATTTACCTCAGGCAGTCATTCAGTGTCCAGACTTATATTCACTAGAGAAATCAACTCTTTCGCTAAATATATGCTCTATATTAGCCGTTATATTCATTATATTCTACTGAACCTGTTAGTGATGTCTTGATTATTTCATGCATGCTAAATAAACCTGTCATGAAAATGACACTCATTGTAAATAAATTATTATATTTCAACAACGATTTTGAGAAAAAAAACTATTTTATAATTAGATTTAGGAGTTAATGCAAAAATTGCCTTATGTGAAGTTTACATATTTGCACACAATGTGTTATTTGAGTGTTGATTATTATACCTAAAAATAAATAGCAAATTAATTTAGGCTAATAGTTTGGGCTCTGTTGTGAACCTTTAATATTAATGTACAAGTAAGGGCTCCCTATATCATTTACAGAAATATCTTAAATAAACTTTTAGATATAATTTAATTCATTCAAGGACAGACACTTTTTCCCCCAGTAAACCACTGTTAAATATAAAAAATAAATAAAAAGCAATTTTGTAAATCTGCTGTACCGAACTCGTACCGAACCGTGACTTCAAAACCGAGGTACGTACCGAACCGTCAGTTTTGTGTACCGTTACACCCCTAATATATATATATATATATATATATATAATGTATACTCTCATTCACCGCTATAAAAGTTAACCCAACTGTGACGACTTCCGCTCTGAGAAACCCGGAAATGTGAAAAGAGTCTAAGGGACTAACCATTTTTTATAAATAAATATACAGAGCTAGGTATTGGTTACTGATTCCAAATTGACTAGGTGCACAAAATGGCGTCTATCAATCGGGGTTTGAGTGTGCGCATCAGTACTTCTGTTTTCTACGCGGTTTGGCTGTTGGTCCACACGCAAACGCAGTATCCAGTTACTGAAACCTGACTTTTTTGAAAACTCCGGCCAGGGTGAAGATTTTTAGAAACTCCGGTTGCAGCGTTGTCGTGTGGATGGTGAAACCGGAGATTTCGGCTTATGAAGTCGAGGTGTGCGCCGTTTCTCTCCTTTGTTCAGCGTCAGATTGTGAGCAGTTATCTCTTTTGTTTACACGAGTCGAGTCTATGCAATGGCGGACGTAGCTTTTAATAACTCTACTAACAGCGCTTGACATGTATCTCATTGTATTGCAGAACAGAGGCGCCAGAATGCAATAATACAAAATAGTAAGCCAGTAAGTGTGTTAAGCTATTACAGTCCACTTATATATACAGTTAGCTTTTGTAGTAATTTGTCACGCTATAACTCAGATACATTTTCACTCGTTTCCTACGTTTCTTACTCTATACTATGGTGTTGGCTCAGTGGCTAAGCAAGATCCGTAAATCACTTGAGTGTGTGTGTGTGTGTGTGTGTAGCAGGTATTTTCAGCCGGGAGACTTTGTAGTGACTGCTGGGGGGTTGAGAAGATTAAAAAAGGGAGCTATACAGGTTCTCTTTTCTAGGAATGAGTACGCTCTACCCACACCAAGGCCTAATGAGGACAGAGAGCCTTACCCCGGACTTCCTTGCAAACTCCGACTCCATGATGGAAACAGTGGCCCCGAGGACATTCGTTTTTACACCAGGTTGGTTTATAAGGCTTTTGACATAGCATTACACCAACCTGTTAATCAATGTGTGTGTGGTAGTTGTGAACATTTTTTAATTTTGAGCACCATCATTCATATCTCTTCATATCTTGTAATCGGAAGCGTACAAGCGCACACTCGAAAATAGAATAACGGCAATTACATGACAAAAATTGTAGTTAGTAATCCATTACATTACATATTTAAGGTAATGTAATCTGACTACTTTTGGATTACTTTTGACCTAACTTGTTTGAGACTGGGGTTTGTGAGTTTAATGAAAAGCTATTAAGTAATTAAATCATAAAAACTATATATATCAAATTTATATTAAATCTGTTTTAAAATTAGATATTACAATGTATTAGATGCTTATTTCTGTGTTCTTGAAATCTTTATTTTTTATTTGTTCTTGTCGACACGCACATCGGATGCAACACTTTTAGTTCATATCCTGAAATACAATGTATGATTCATTGCGTTTATTACACCTTTGCGTGAAACATCAATACATTTAAAACGATTTAAGAAAAACATTTACTGGCAAACCACAGTAAAAAAATAGCTTGATACAAAATTTGTACAATAAAACATCCATGCCAAGCAACGACCAACTGATTGTCTTGCTAAAAGCGTAATCAAACACATGGCAAAGCAGAACTCTGAACATTGGGTTGCGTTCATGAAACACGAGCAGAACAAAAATGGGTTTAAATTTATCGGCAAAACCAACTTGGTAACAATTTTACAAACATAAAACGTAAGCAGTGGAAATGATTTTCAAAAGCATTCTTGCATAATTCTGCTTGAGTTTCATGAATGAAACGCATCATTTGATCGCAAAAAAACACTTAATTTACCAAACTTAATGACGTAAACAAACTTGCGATGATGCTAATTTCCAGCAAATGTCAAGTCTTTCTCGCAAACTGGGCTTTGAAGGTAAGGCCTAGAAATGAGTGAAACCAGTTGATTTCCATTATACAGCACATATAGCCTCTGTGTTTGTTTTTAAGTAAACATGAAGTCAAAATGGACGCCACTGACTTTCTTAATACACTTTCTTAGCAAACTCTCATTCAGGTCTGGCTCCATTTTGGTCTGTACAGCAAATTTTGACAATCCAATCAATTCCTGAAGGATAAAATCCAGGGTTTTTTTTGGTTGAAAATCCTGTTTCAAGAGTAAATACGTCACATTATGAAAGTAAAATGGGTTGCAAATGGCAATGCATTGAGATTTTTGAAATAAATCATTAAATCAAAATGGACGCCATTTACTTTCTTAATACACATTGTGTGTCTGTGTAAATCAGTGCATGTTGTTCCAAAGAAATACTTTTTCAGTCAATCAATCAATTCCCGAAGGATAAAATCCCGTTTTTTTGTTGAATATCCTGTTTCAATAGTAAATACGCCATATTACGGAAGTAAAATGGGTTGCAAATGGCAGTGCATTGAGATTTTTGAAGTAAGCATTAAATAAAAATGGACGCCATTTACTTTCTTAATACACTTTCTTAGCAAACTCGCATTCAGGTCTGGCTCCATTTTGGTATGTACAGCAAATTTTGACAATCCAATCAATTCCCGAAGGATAAAATCCAGGTAAGCATTGAAGCAAAATGGAACCCAGTTACTTTCTTAATACACATTCTGGTTCTTACAATTAATCAATGCGTCATTCCAAAGAAATCCAATTAATTCCTGAAGGATAAAATCCAGGGTTTTTTTGTTGTTGTTGAATATCCTGTTTCAATACGTCACATTATGAAAGTAAAATGGGTTGCAAATGGCAATGCGTTGAGATTTTTGAAATAAATTCATTAAATCAAAACGGACGCCATTTACTTTCTTAATACACATTGTGTGTCTGTGTAAATCAATGTTGTTCCAAAGAAATACTTTTTTTCCTCAAAAAACTAGCTTTTCTTTCAGGGGGCGATTTTCCTTTTACGTTGACATCACTTATGCGGCTATTGGAACGATGTTAACAAATATCCAAATATCTGTCTGCAAACTCGCATTCAGGTCTGACTCTATTTTTGGTATGTACGACCAATTTTGACAATCCAATCAATTCATGGAGGGTTCAATAGTAAATACATCAACTTACGAAAGTAAATGGGTTGCAAACAGCAATTCATTGTGATTTTTGAAGTAAGCATTGAATAAAAATGGACGCCATTTTCTTTCCAAATAAACATTCTGGTTCTTACTATTAATCAATGCGTCATTCCAAAGAAATCCAATCAATTCCTGAAGGATAAAATCCAGGGTTTTTTGTTGTTGTTGAATATCCTGTTTCAATAGTAAATACATCACATTATGAAAGTAAAATGGGTTGCAAATGGCAATTCATTGAGATATTTGAAGTAAGCATTGAATCAAAATGGACGCCATTTACTTTCCTAATACTCATTCTGGGTCTTACAATGAATCGATGTGTCATTCTAAAGAAATCCAATCAATTCCCGAAGGATGAAATCAAGGGGGGTTTTTTTGGCTGAAAATCTAGTTTCAACCGCAAATACATCACATTACGAAAGTAAAATGGGTTGAAAATGTCAATTCATTGTGATAATTTTGAAGTTAGCATTAAATCAAAATGGACGCCATTTACTTTCTTAATACACATTGTGTCTAAGTATAAATCTATGCACGTTGTTCCAAAGATATATATTTTTATTTCCCCAAAAAACTACCTTTTCTTTCTAGGGCGACTACATTTTTGGTATTCAATTTTGACAATCCAATCAATTCCCGAAGGATAAAATCCAGGTTTTTTTTGTTGTTGTTGTTGAATACCATGTTTCAATAGTAAACGCATCACATCACGGAAGTAAAATGGGTTGCAAATGACAATGCATTAATATTTTTGAAGTAAGCATTAAATCAAAATGGACGCCATTTACTTTCTTAATACACTTTCTTAGCAAACTCGCATTCAGGTCTGGCTCCATTTTGGTCTGTACAGCAAATTTTGACAATCCAATCAATTCCTGAAGGATAAAATCCAGGTAAGCATTGAATCAAAATGGAACCCAATTACCCAAATACACATTCTGGGTCTTACAATGAATCTAAGTGTCATTCCAAAGAAATCCAATAAATTCCTGAAGGATCCAGGTTTCTTTTGTTGAATATCCTGTTTCAATAGTAAACGCATCACATCACGGAAGTAAAATGGGTTGCAAATGGCAATGCATTGAGATTTTTGAAGTAAGCATTAAATCAAAATGGACGCCATTTACTTTCTTAATACACTTTCTTAGCAAACTCGCATTCAGGTCTGGCTCCATTTTGGTATGTACAGCAAATTTTGACAATCCAATCAATTCCTGAAGGATAAAATCCAGGGTTTTTGTTGTTGAATATCCTGTTTCAATAGTAAATACGTCACATTACAGAAGTAAAATGGGTTGCAAATGGCAATGCATTGAGATTTTTTAAGTAAAATGGACGCCATTTACTTTTTTTAATGCATGTTCTGGGTTTTACTATGAATCAATCAATTCATGTCATTTCTAAGAAATACTCCCCCCCCCCCCCCCCCAAACTAGCTCTTCTTTCTCTGGAGACTTTCCTTTTACGCTGACCACAGTAAAATGGGTTGCAAAAGGCAATTCACGTTAAATGAAGTCTGCCTTTTAAATTACTTCCTCTTCCTCCTGATCCAAACTGTGGTACCTCACAGATAAAGAATCCTTCAGCGTGATGTCATCAGTGCATTTGGTGATTCCCGTAGGGGTGGCGTCATCGTCCCTCTTTAAGACGTCATCAGAATCCACGTGGGCTGTGCTTTGCACACTCTCTTCGAAACAAATGCTGAGGGCTTCCTGTCGTACGGTGGTTTTAGCGCTTTCTTTGAACGTGATGTCATCGATGTGTTTGGCCTCCTCGTCGATATCTTCCGGAATCGAAGGGGGAAGGCTCTCGATGTCCGAGTTGCTGAAGACGTACCCGGGCAAGGTGGCGTGTATGTGCGAGGCCTGCGCGAGTGAGCCGACACTGGTCTGACCGGCGCAGCGGTACACCCTGCTGGTGAGGAGGGCAGAACTGCGGGTCACAGAGGTCAGCTGGGACTGGACGCTGGCGCCACTGCTGTTCAGGACCGGCCCGTAGCGGTAGTTCGCCAAAACTACAGGACCCTTCCAGTCAAACGCAAGCGTCCAACGGAGCCAGGTCTTACGGATTTCAGTCTGGACCTAGGATAGAACAGAGGATCATGAGCAGTTGTGGACTTGTGGAGTCTTTAACTGTGTCTGAAATCGAATACTTCTCTACTGTATAGTATGCGAAAAACAGTACGCCAACAGAGTAGTGTCCGAATTTAGGCGAAAAGTACCCGGATGACCTACTCAGCTCTTCACTGACACACTGGCATTTATTTATTTCATTAAAATCACAGCCTTTGCGCTTTCATAATCGCACATAAGCCAAATCGCAATTGCGGTTCGATTTAGCTTAATCGTGCAGCCCAAGTCCTAACTACACGTGACGCAACGCGCGATAAAAGTCATCTTTTCCATGTTAATCAGAGTTTTTGCCCTAAACAGCCGTCCTAAAAGTCTTAAAAGCGTGTTTGAATATCATTTAGTGCTCAGCTTCATAACGTAGTCGTACTAAAAGCAACAATGGATAATTCACCTCAGATCTTGAAATTAAACAAATGGAAACAAGAACGTTCAAAATTCCATGACAAAGATTGTTTTAGTAACTGTATTTTGAGTAATGTTTAAATGGCGTAATATTTGTGAAATTATGTACTTATCCATTTCCTTGCGAGTGCCGTCAGGATTAATCTCTGGTGCCACGAGAGCCCGCCCACACGCTGTTCTGATTGGCTGTGGTTTTTGATTGATTTGTCGCGTGTGGTGTGGACCATAGACTGTAAAAAAATATGAGCGTAGTGTCCGTGACGTTACTCATAGGATTCTGAAGAGCAGTTTTGAAGTGTAAAGTCGGGTCGAGCTGGCCGTCGCCATCTTGTCGAGTCACTCCTGGATAACAGAAAATGGGCAAAGAGGCGGGACGTGGGCGGAGCTGAGGTGACGACTAACAGACAGCAGACAAACGGCAATCCACCTGTCGCTCAAAGTGGCCACGCCCTTAATTATGCAGAACTTTAAGGCTTTATATAATGTAAACGAATGAGTTATAAATAAATTCCCCCCTCACAGTCGTCATGAAGGGCAACATTAGCCGTACAGACCAAAAGCACAGTTTGTCCCAGACTGTAAACATGTGTTCTTCTGCTGTAAAGTTGGCCATTTTAACATGAGCTCAATGAGATTCTGCTCCTTCTGGAGTCTGTCTCTAGTGGCCAGTCCATGAACTGCAGTTTAACTCACTTCAGTATCGGCTTCAGGAGAAACTGGACGAGGTTGCCGCTTGGTGTGGACAGACAAGTTGCTTGACGCTGGAATCTTATCGCATCACATCTAGTTAGCATACGGTGTGAAAGTGACAACATGGCGGATGTAGTACGTCCGGATTACATTCATACTATATAGAACATACTTTTTTAAAGGTCACGAAATTCGTTCAAATTCAAACGAAGTTCCTACTCACACAGTACGCGATTTCGGACACAACCTTTGTCTTTGAGTGAAAGGTTGAAAGGATCAGTGTGAAAATTAACTTTGCCAAAGTGTCAGAATTTAAAATATAAATGTTGTACCACCCACACTTACCTCTCCATTGCAGAAGCAGTAGATAATGGAGACAAAAAATCCCTGAAAGAGACCAAGACACCGGTGAGACAATAATATCAGGAGTAAGAGAATGTTTCTTGCCAAACTTGTGCATTATTAATTTTTTTTTTATTTAAAGCTGCACTATGTAACATTTTTTTCAGTCAAATATCCAAACACCACTAGACCAGTGTTATATATTGTGTTCAGTTGAGTACTTACAATATCCCAAATGTTTCCAACTATTTGTAAATGGTGAGATGCTATTTTACCCGAGGAACCGGGACGTATGAGGGCGTGGCCTGTCGATGACATCATATCCGCGTTCCCCTCGGTTTGCGTTTTTATACTTTTAACTGGTTTCGCTATTTCATTTATCAATAAAAAAATGTATTATACATATTGATATTTTATTCATGGATAAAAGCCATTCTTATTTATTTTTTATAAATAAGAATAAGTATAAATATTCAGGTTTTTGGGGCTTTTATTTCCCAGGAAAGACAGAAAAGCAAAGAAAAAAAGCTTTTAATTTACTCAGCACCAACTTTTATTTTTCATTTAATTTATGGTAACTTTTATTTCACAGAATAAAGTGGAAAACCAAAGAAAAAAGCTTCTAATGCGCCGCCACACCAACTTTTCTTTTCTTTTAAATTATATTAACTTTATTTTCACAGGAAAGACAGAAAAGCTTCTAATGGTCCGCAGTGCCAATTTTTTTATTTAATCTATTTTATTTTAATTTGTAATTTCCACTGAAGACAGAAAGAAGGAAAGCTTTCGCTGTATCTCAGTAAAAACTTTTGATTCATTCTATTTTAATTACATGTATTTTTAGACAGACAAACTAAGTAAAAGTTTCTGATGCATCCCAGCACCAACTTTTAATTGAATTAATCTAAATGTAATTTCAATTATTTTTATGTAATCTTTATTTCACAGCAAAGAGCTTCTGATGCACCTCAGCGGCAACTTATTCATTTTAGTTTAATTTATTTGATCTATTCAATTATTTTGCAAATTGTCTTTTGCTATCTCCCGTCATTTATTCCATGTGTTGTTATTCGTTTCAGTTCACACTGTCCACAGATAAGCCGCAAAATGCTTTCAAAATATGAAAGTGCAGTTATTTATCGCGCCAACAGAGCAAATGAACCCAAAATGGAAACTGACACATTATTATACTCCCCGTTATCTAACGCCACATTAGTGAGTGTTAATTGAGAGTGGAAATAGACGCACCTGGAACGAGTTGAAGAAGAGTTCACAGTACATGCGCAGCTCCCATCCAAGACCTGTGAATGTGTGCGGCATTCCCACAAACACAATGTAGTGGACGCCGAAGACCAGAACCAGAACCAGTGTGGACTTAGCCAGCTTCCTGTACACAAACAGACACATTTCCCATCATTATTTGATCCTAAATACCCTTACAAAATGATAAAGTGATGGTGTTAGATGTAAAGAGTACCTGAAAACCACACTTGAGTAAAAGTACAGATACCTTACAGCGAAAATGACTCCATTACAAGTTATAACCCTGCTGAAAAATCCAGCTTAAACCAGCCTAAGATGGTCAGGCTGGTTTTGGCTGGTCTCCCAGCCTGGTCATAGCTGGTTTATCAGACTGGTTTTAGAGGGGTTTTGAAATTTAGCTGGTCAGGCTGGTCTTAGCTGGTCAAACTGGTCTTAGCTGGTAATTGTTGGTCTTTGATGGTTTTAGCTGGTCTTCGCTGATTTAGGCTGGTCAGGCTGGTCTTAGCTGGTCAGGCTGGCTGACTGTCCCTATTTTTTCTGCCACTGGGTGTTTAGACAAATAATTTATATCTGTATATGGACCATGTAATCTGATTAATTTGTAATTAGGTAAAATGTTCATCAGCTAAATTAGGCTGGGAGACCAGCTAAAACCAGCTAAACCAGGCTGGAAGACCAGCTTGACCAGATAAGCCAGGGTGGGAGACCAGCTAAAAGCAGCTGGCCACCAACTTGTCCAGACTGGAAGACCAATTTAACCAGCTAAGTCAGGCTGGGAGACCATCTAAAACCAGCTTGACCAGCTAAATCAGGCTGGGAGACCATCTAAAACCAGCTTGACCAGCTAAATCAGGCTGGGAGACCATCTAAAACCAGCTTGACCAGCTAAATCAGGCTGGGAGACCAGTTTAGCCAGGCTGCTAAAATCAGCTACTTCCAGCTCAAACCAGCTAAGACCAGCCAACCAGCTTAGGCTGGTTTTAGCTGGATTTTTTCAGCAGGGTAAGTCACCAGTTCCAATACAACTTGAGTAAAAGTATCTGATTTTAATTACTCGTACCGAATGTAGGCTCAAAGAAGCACTAGTCATCGACACCTGAGAGACACGCCAGTGAAAAACACGAAACAGCTGATTTGTGAGGAGAGCAATCGCATTTTCTATAATCAAAATAAAACTGAATACCTCAATATTGTAATAAATCAAGGTTGACACAACAGCCTCTTATACGTCTACAAACACTCATGTCTCAGATAATCTCAAGTGCTCAAAAAGGCCATAAGTAAACCAATATCCTTAAAAAAATGTCTCTCCAGTATAACAGGTAAATAAAGCAATGTTAAGTAAAACAAGCAGCAATAAGCCGGGGCCAAGCACAAATAAGAAGACAAGACATGCCAAAATGGCTGGGAGGGTTAGACCAACTGCAGCAATGAGCAATTAAACACATTTTAAGATGATTTTAGGCAAAAAGGCTGAAACATGCATTGTCGTCTATGGGAATTTTATGTTTTGTTCTATTATACTGTCTTTGGAGTGAGCCCATACATGTGTGTGTCAATTTTGGTGAAAATATCTCATTTCGTTTTGGAGTTATAGACATTTATATGAAAAACATGTAAAAAAATGACTGACACCTGACTTTGATTGGATTTTACTCCCCCTTACTATCAATATTTTCACATTTGGGCATATACTTATCTCTATCGATCTATGTTTACGAACTTCTGGCGCTGGTTTCATCTCGATTGGACTAGCGGTTTCGAAGATATCAGCTATCGTTTTATAAGCGCTAAATTACAATGCTGCACAATCCATACATCGAAACCTGGCAAGTCTGGTATCCGTTGTACTCGGCAAGAATTCAGGAGACGAAAAAAGTTACTCCCATGAAAATAAGTCAATCACACCCAAAGTTATAAGCGTTTGGGAAAAAAATTATCCACTAGATGGCGCTGTTTCAAAACTTCTCAGGCTCCTTCAAGGCATCGTGCTGATGACTCATACCGAGATTCGTAACAATCCGTTCATGTGTTCATAAAATACAGCATTTTAGCACATAATTCAAAATGGCCGACAGCCAAAATGGCCGATATGGTAAAATTCCATCGACTCGGCATGACACCCCAAATCTAAGGAGACCACTTTTATGATTTTTGGACAAACGGTTCATAAGTTATAACCAAAAATAGCAATTTTTTGTATCTCCGGACCAGTAGGTGGCGCTGCATGTTGCCTCAGGTCATGCTTGTGATGACATTTACCAAGTTTGGTTTGAATACGATAAAGCGTTGCGGAGATATTGCCTTATGTGTATTTTCGCAAACCGCTACGTAAAATTTGTTCGAGCGTTTATCAAAAACGATTTGACGAATCAACTTGAATTCCATAACTTTTTGTCAGCACTGGCTGAAGAAGATCTGATTAAATTTTTGTTGAAATCGGACAAACAGTCTAGGACGAGTTCGCAAAAGTAGGTTTTTTGTAAAATTCAAAATGGTGGGATTTTCATGTTGACATGAGCTCAGGAATCAGTGGGAAATTTTGTTTCTAGTCCTTGAGGTTCAAAAGTTATTAACATAAACATGAGTCAAACTTTGGACAGTTGGTGGCGCTAGAGGGATTGAGTTAGAGACTCCAAATTTGCTGTGATGACAGACCAGACTGTCCTCTACGAGTGTGCCAAATTTCACAACTTTTTACCATACGGTTTTATAGGCTGCCATAGACTCCCATTGCGGGAGAAGAATAATAATAGGAATGCTAACGGTTTCAATATGAGCCTACAGACCTTCGGTTAGCTGATATTTTGAGATCCTGACACTCAGTATGTCTCAGTATGCCTACGTGTGCAGTAAACATTTTGTCACTGTCAAATATCCAAATATCAGTTTTATATACATTATATTTTAGTATATCCTGTCGCTGATTACGTTCCCCTCCAGTGGGCGTAGTTCTCAGTGTAATATCTCAATTGCCTGTATCCACTTTTGTCCACTTAAACGCTTGTTTTTTTTGGGTCGACAGCTTATCAAAACGTACTTCTGTGTTGTTTAGCTTGTTTGCTGTACACTTTGTCACATATCACATATATCAGCTTTTAGACATTGTTCTGTTTTTTGTTATAAGTCAGAAATGACAAGGAGGCGCTTCACACAATACAAAGTCAATGGAGAGCGTTGGTTTTCAGATGATGACGCGTGTCGCTCTGTCTCTATGGTATGGCAGCAGAATACAGCGTTTTTCAGTCGTGTTTGCGGATCCGTGTAATTGGGGATCATTTTGACAATGGTATCGTCTGGACGTGGAAAACTCAAAGAAAAAACTCATATAAACGTACCCTAAGTTAGGTGCCATGCAAAATGTAACAAGTAATTGCATTACTCATCACAAATGTATTGGAGTAAAGAGTACACATGTGACCCGTGCTGGCAAAATGAGTGGGAATGCGCGCAGGCTAATTTCGAGCTAAAGGCAAAACAAGTGAAAAATTTGAGGTTTTCGCAAACACGAGTTCCTCGTCTAGCTATCCCAATGCTCCAAATCGCAATTAAACATCTAAAATGTTCTTTATTTTTACGTTTTCTAAGGGTGCGTTCACACTTGTCATGTTTGGTTGGATTAAAATGAACCCTGGTGGATTGCTGGGTTAGTGCGGTTCATTTGAACATATGTGAACGCTGCCATCCGAACCCTGGAGCGCACCAAACAAGCGGCGCGAGACCGCTAAAGAGATGTGTCTCGGTCCACTTCCAAACCAACTCTGGTCCGGTTCGATTGATATATGAACGCAACACCGACCAAAGACATGTAAACCATAGATATACATAATAAAGGCTAGATGTCTCGTCTGCGCTGCTGGCCAATGGAGGTCGACGTCCGCACCTGGCGGCCATCTTGTCACAGTCAGCTCGCTCACTCGTAACATTGTGTTTTAATGGTGCATGCACTTTTTAAATAACCATAACTTGATCAATTTTCAACCGATTTTCAAACTGTTTGGTTTGTTATAAACGTCAGAGATGTAGTTATGACACTGCATACGAATGAATATTATGAATAATTATTCATCATTTGTTCAAGCATCCAGAATTATAGCCACGGTAATAATGTTTGTAAGAAACCAAACCATTTGTAAATCCGTCAAGATTTCAGCGAGACAAGAGTATTTGTGTTCAGATCACTCGCCTTACATCAGGCACCACAGAGCCCTGCCTGTGACAAGATGGCCGCCGCTGATGATGTTAGCGACTCCGCCGTAAGACGGATCTAGCCTTTATTATGGATATCTATGATGTAAACGAACCCAAAACAGGACGTGCTGTCACAAGATGCGCCGCTACAAGTCAGCTGATTTGACGACCCGGAAAGATCGGTGTATCCAAAATGAGTAGAGGGCAAACGTAGAGCAGCGAGGAGGTAAAGTGCCTCATCAGTATATGCAGATCTGCGTTTCTGCACACAGCGGAGGAAATCCTGCTGCTGTTCTGAATGTGTTGAACATTTGATGAACTCTTTGTGAGTTCTCAGCTGGTAAAAATAAAACTGTATGTACACGCATAAAAGGATGGCGTTTAATCAGCACACAGCATTGATTTGAATGTTCGGCTCCCTCGCGAAATATACGTCATAAAAACCGACCAATCAGGTTGTGACCGTATCCCCACGCCTTTGGTTCGGTAACTTTAGGTTCGCTGTTAAAATTGCCAGTGTGAACGCTAAACGGACCAGCACTATATGTTTTGTTTTTTGGTCCGAACCAAACGAACCGAACTACAAGTGTGAACGCACCCTGAGAATCAGAAATCTTTCCATGCTCGCTTCTCAACGACTGGAGCTTCTCATCAGTACAAGTTTGGCATCGTTGAAAAGAGCAGCATCCCAACGTTGTGCATATTCATATTCAATGCTCGACGTCTGAACCAATGAAATGTGATTTTCACATGGTAACACTTTAGTTTAGGATCCAATTCTCATTATTAACTAGTAGCTTATTAGTATGCATCTTAGGATATTGGCTGTTTATTATTACTTATAAAGCAAATATTAATGCCTTATTCTGCATGACCATATTGTACATCCCTTAATCATACAATGTAGGCAGGTTTATAATCACAGAGATCCCAAATGTGAGGTAGTTAAGGGGGGTTCGAGGGCTAAAATTACGATTTCCATGATCTACACATGTGCATTTTAAGATACTCTGAACGCCAAAAAATTAGATAACAACAGCTTGAAAACCATGTCAGTGGGCAGATATGACTGATAAAGTTTTTCCATTTTTGTAGACATAATAATTTACTGAAGGCTAACAGGAAAGCTAGGTAACTACATTTTTAAAATTAATTCACAATATGCCCGATACAGACTGAAAAAAAGCTGAGCTTTATTATTGACTGAGAGCTACAAATGGAATTATTAATTCACAATATGCACACATTCATTATTAAACTGATGCCTAATCTGAAGAAAACGGCTTTGTTAATATTTCTTGTTTGTTGATTATATTATAGATGACATATGGGCCTATTTATTATTTAAATTAGACAAAAGTAAAATTAATTTGCCTGAATATTTTTGTCATCTGTTTAACATTTCTGACTTATGAAACGTTTAGTTTAGCTTCATATCTCGCACTTGACGTCGAGTTGCGCTGCTAATATTCACGCTCAGCCTCAGCAGCTTCTGTGAACATAAAGCCCGCCTACTCTGATTTGATTGGTTTTCTCAAATATGTTGACATTGACGAGCGGTGACAGACCAATGAGAGCTCAGTGTGATGCCCATGTGTAACATTATATTAGATCCGTGCGGTACAGTAGATCTTAATATAAAGGCTGTCTGTCTCATTAATGTTAAACCATTGTGGTATCATGGAAAAAAAGTTGAATATATATATGTACATATTTCATATGGATTTTCTATAGATATGGGGTGTGTGTCAGATTACCAGGGAGTTTAAGGGATGGTTGCTTAACTTTAACTTGATTTTTCTCAAAATTGACTCTATCGACGTCAAACATGTAGCTCATGTGTAACTCGTTGTGACTCATTTTTTCCAGTACGGGTCACATATACTTTCTCAAAAATGTAATCAAGAAGGGACTAAAAGTTATTAATATCTTTTGAAAATACAAAGTAGCCCCAAAAATACTTAAATACAGTAACTAATTACATTCAGACAAATCCTTTACACCACTGTTAGATGTATATATGGTACTTATAAATATATAAATAGAAAATAGAAACATGATGGTTTTCACATGGAGTAAAGCGATGGAAAACCGCCTCCGTCTCGGCACTGAGAGCTGAGAGATTGAGTTTGAAATGAGAGCGCGACACAGTGAGCGTGAGAGTCAAACTCTCTGAAGGATTATTATTGCATTACAGGCCAGAAAATGAGAAAAGTAGAGTTGAGTTTTGAGTCTGATTTTCATAACCTCAAATAATGGGTTGTGGAAGAAGTTGAGGAGACCTGCACTGAACTCAAATCTAATGTAAATTGCTTAATCACTTCAAGTTCAGAGCATAAGTCCGACTCTTATTAATAGTCAAAAGTGACTGTGCCCGTTCATCCGTAACGTCATTAATGGCTTTCATTGCCTGTGTTAATTTCACTTGAGGTTATCAAACCTCTGTAGGTTTCAAACACTCTCCAGATGCGGCTCTTATTCTGTTTTTTAAAATTAAAAGGAAAAAATATTATTGAAGAAAAATAAATTGCATTGGTTTTACTGGGGTGGAGGAAGTTTAATTTTTAGGTGTCCAGCACCAGAGGGTTAAATAAGAATAGAGTTCTAACTCACTAATAATATTATAATTTCACCCATTAAAACTTTCTGGTTGTTTTTACAGATATTGTTAAATATCCATACATTTACAAGCTGCTCTTTCCCCTGTTGTAGATTAACGTCGGTGGACTTGAACTTGAAAAACGGTGTGTACTGACGTCTTTCCGTGGTTGGAACAACATTTCTTTTAGTGTTCATTCATGTTTATTTGATTATTAACTAGAAGGAAGTGATGATCGGTTCACGAGCAGCTTTAACTGAAGCGCTACAGCGACCGGTCACCACAAAACGGTATTTATTTACATTTTAGAGTTAGAGTAGACTTTGTTTTATATTAAAATTAACCTGCTCTGTCCTGTCTGTCACTCCTTTGTCAGTATCCTTTGCTCTGCGATGTGTTTCTCACTGCTTGAGAACATGATGTGTTGCGAGAGCACAGCTTGTCGGACATGGCAACAGTAACTATCTTTGCGAACAGTCAATTGCAAGGTTTGAGAATCAAGCAATCATGCTTCGAACACCCTAATAACCACCTTAAACCCGAGCAACCCATTAAAACGCCACAGCAGCCACATAGCATTTATTCAGGAACCGCCCAGAACCACCAAGAATACCCTAGCAACCAACCAACCAGAACACCCATGATGTTGGAGAGCTTTGTGTTCAATGTTGAGGATCATTAAAGAGCCACAGACAGTGAAACTGTGCTTCAAAGCCAAGCGAGTATTACACACTAGAGGGATTTGCTATGATAAGAGACTATCTTGATCTGCCAGTCAGTTCCACTCGCAGACTATTAGTCAGAGATACTGTGACTTCTAACCAAAGGGAGACACGCTATTAATGAAAGCAGTACGACCAGAGCTCTCTTTTCTCTGTCTCTCTTTCAAACACCCTCTGGAAAATTACAGTCCTCTTCTGGATATCTCCGCAATGATGTCCAAACACTCCACCTCACCGACAACAGCCACAAGAACACAGCAACACAACAGATTTGATATATTATAAAATAGCACCTGTACCTTTGGCCTTGTGGAATCAGATACCGGCAGAAACGGGAACTGTTTGATTCGCTTTTAATTTGTGACCAAAACAATCCCAAATCCAATCTCCTCCGGCATAGCTCTTCATATGAGGTCATGTACAGCATAACAGTAATTTGATGCGCTCACCTGTACTGCTTACGCGTGTCGTACCGGCCTGCGTTTGTTTCTCGGATCTTAGTGGCCAGAACTCTTACGATATTTACAAACAGAATGAAATTCAGCTGCAAGAAAGAAAGAAAAAGGAAACAAGAAACATTGATTCAGAATTGTATTGTTTCATAATTAATTTGACTAAAGGTTCAAACAATTTGTATGTACAATTAAATAATAATTAATAATAAAATAATGTTTATGATATATATATATACAGTGAGGAAAATAAGTATTTGAACACCCTGCTATTTTGCAAGTTCTCCCACTTGAAAATCATGGAGGGGTCTGAAATTGTCATCGTAGGTGCATGTCCACTGTGAGAGACATAATCTAAAATATGATACAGCTGCAAATAAGTATTTGAACACCTGAGAAAATCAATGTTAATATTTGGTACAGTAGCCTTTGTTTGCAATTACAGAGGTCAAACGTTTCCTGTAGTTTTTCAGCAGGTTTGCACTGCAGGAGGGATTTTGGCCCACTCCTCCACACAGATCTTCTCTAGATCAGTCAGGTTTCTGGCCTGCCGCTGAGAAACACGGAGTTTGAGCTCCTCCAAAGATTCTCTATTGGGTTTAGGTCTGGAGACTGGCTAGGCCACCCCAGAACCTTGATATGCTTCTTACAGAGCCACTCCTTGGTTATCCTGGCTGTGTGCTTCGGGTCATTGTCATGTTGGAAGACCCAGCCTCGACCCATCTTCAATGCTCTAACTGAGGGAAGGAGGTTGTTCCCCAAAATCTCACAATACATGACCCCGGTCATCCTCTCCTTAATACAGTGCAGTCGCCCTGTCCCATGTGCAGAAAAACACCCCCAAAGCATGATGCTACCACCCCCATGTTTCACAGTAGGGATGCTGTTCTTGGGATGGTACTCATCATTCTTCTTCCTCCAAACACGTTTAGTGGAATTATGACCAAAAAGTTCTATTTTGGTCTCATCTGACCACATGACTTTCTCCCATGACTCCTCTGGATCATCCAAATGGTCATTGGCAAACTTAAGACGGGCCTTGACATGTGCTGGTTTAAGCAGGGGAACCTTCCGTGTCATGCATGATTTCAAACCATGACGTCTTAGTGTATTACCAACAGTAACCTTGGAAACGGTGGTCCCAGCTCTTTTCAGGTCATTGACCAGCTCCTCCCGTGTAGTTCTGGGCTGATTTCTCACCTTTCTTAGGATCATTGAGACCCCACGAGGTGAGATCTTGCATGGAGCCCCAGTCCGAGGGAGATTGACAGTCATGTTTAGCGTCTTCCATTTTCTAATGATTGCTCCAACAGTGGACCTTTTTTCACCAAGCTGCTTGGCAATTTCCCCGTAGCCCTTTCCAGCCTTGTGGAGGTGTACAATTTTGTCTCTAGTGTCTTTGGACAGCTCTTTAGTCTTGGCCATGTTAGTAGTTGGATTCTTACTGATTGTATGGGGTGGACAGGTGTCTTTATGCAGCTAACGACCTCAAACAGGTGCATCTAATTTAGGATAATAAATGGAGTGGAGGTGGACATTTTAAAGGCAGACTAACAGGTCTTTGAGGGTCTGAATTCTAGCTGATAGACAGGTGTTCAAATACTTATTTGCAGCTGTTTCATACAAATAAATAGTTAAAAAATCATTGTGGCGAGCAGCGAAGCTGAGGGACCGTGAGTGCGAGACGAGGCCGCGCTCATCAGGGTGGATGGGTGCCTGCTGCGCACTGCAGCGGTCTCGTGTCTCACGGAGGAGTGACGGGAGTATAAAGGAGGAGCGACGACAGTGAAGGACGAGAGAGGACCAGGCCTCTCTTGTATGAATACGAGACCAGGCCTAAATACACTTATGAATTAAACGATTAATCCATAAGTGTATTTCATAATTAATTTGACTAAAGGTCAAACACTTTCTTATATGTACAGATAAAATAATAATAAAATCGAAATAATATTGTTTTATGATTAATATTGTGCAAGTATGAATAAACATTTTTTATATATTAAATATTATTAGATATAGACATATTTTATTTGTATAAAAAATGTATTATATATATATATTCTAAAAAATATTGTTTAATGATGAATATTATGTGTGAATAAACATATTATACATACATTATAATAAACACACGCATTATATATATATATATACAGGTCCTTCTCAATAAATTAGCATATTGTGATAAAGTTCATTATTTTCCATAATGTAATGATAAAAATTAAACTTTCATATATTTTAGATTCATTGCACACCAACTGAAATATTTCAGGTCTTTTATTGTTTTAATACTGATGATTTTGGCATACAGCTCATGAAAACCCAAAATTCCTATCTCAATAAATTAGCATATCATGAAAAGGTTCTCTAAACGAGCTATTAACCTAATCATCTGAATCAAAATTACACCTGCAAAAGATTCCTGAGGCTTTTAAAAACTCCCAGCCTGGTTCATTACTCAAAACCGCAATCATGGGTAAGACTGCCGACCTGACTGCTGTCCAGAAGGCCATCATTGACACCCTCAAGCAAGAGGGTAAGACACAGAAAGAAATTTCTGAACGAATAGGCTGTTCCCAGAGTGCTGTATCAAGGCACCTCAGTGGGAAGTCTGTGGGAAGGAAAAAGTGTGGCAAAAAACGCTGCACAACGAGAAGAGGTGACCGGACCCTGAGGAAGATTGTGGAGAAGGACCGATTCCAGACTTTGGGGGACCTGCGGAAGCAGCAGAGTCTGGAGTAGAAACATCCAGAGCCACCGTGCACAGGCGTGTGAAGGAAATGGGCTACAGGTGCCGCATTCCCCAGGTCAAGCCACTTTTGACCCAGAAACAGCGGCAGAAGCGCCTGACCTGGGCTACAGAGAAGCAGCACTGGACTGTTGCTCAGCGGTCCAAAGTACTTTTTTCGGATGAAAGCAAATTTTGCATGTCATTCGGAAATCAAGGTGTCAGAGTCTGGAGGAAGACTGGGGAGAAGGAAATGCCAAAATGCCTGAAGTCCAGTGTCAAGTACCCACAGTCAGTGATGGTCTGGGGTGCCATGTCAGCTGCTGGTGTTGGTCCACTGTGTTTTATCAAGGGTAGGGTAAATGCAGCTAGCTATCAGGAGATTTTGGAGCACTTCATGCTTCCATCTGCTGAAAAGCTTTATGGAGATGATGTCATTTTTCAGCACGACCTGGCACCTGCTCACAGTGCCAAAACCACTGGTAAATGGTTTACTGACCATGGTATTACTGTGCTCAATTGGCCTGCCAACTCTCCTGACCTGAACCCCATAGAGAATCTGTGGGATATTGTGAAGAGAAAGTTGAGAGACGCAAGACCCAACACTCTGGATGAGCTTAAGGCCGCTATCGAAGCATCCTGGGCCTCCATAACACCTCAGCAGTGCCACAGGCTGATCGCCTCCATGCCACGCCGCATTGAAGCACTCATTTCTGCAAAAGGATTCCCGACCAAGTATTGAGTGCATAACTGAACATAATTATTTGAAGGTTGACTTTTTTTGTATTAAAAACACTTTTCTTTTATTGGTCAGATAAAATATGCTAATTTATTGAGATAGGAATTTTGGGTTTTCATGAGCTGTATGCCAAAATCATCAGTATTAAAACAATAAAAGACCTGAAATATTTCAGTTGGTGTGCAATGAATCTAAAATATATGAAAGTTTAATTTTTATCATTACATTATGGAAAATAATGAACTTTATCACAATATGCTAATTTATTGAGAAGGACCTGTATATATATATATATATATATATATATATATATATATATATATATATATATATATATATATATATATATATATATATATATATATATATATATATATATATATATATATAAAATATTATTGGATATACACATTTTATTTGTATTAAAATGTTATTATATAGCCTACAGTTGCAATCGAAATGATTTAACCCCCTTGACCTACAAGACATTTTGCTACCAAGAACAAAATTTTATGAAAAACAATTCAACAAAGACATCATTAAACTATTATAGAACGTTTATTATTACACATTTGAAGGATTCTGAGAATGTAAAGTTGATGAGAAATATGTTCAAATTAGTCGAATTTGGTGCAGAATCTTTTATTCTCTATAACCTCCAATAAACGCTGCCTGTAAGTGCTTAGAAGCTTTTGTCAGCTCTCTACTGCAATCTCCGCCCATTCCTCGCTTGAAAAAGCTTCCAGATCACTGAAAATCTTTGGTTGCCACTGCTTTCATCAAATTCCACCGAATATTTTGAATGAGATTTAGATCTGAAGACTGTACAGGCCACTCAAGAACATCTATGATCCCTGAACCAAGCTTCAGTAGATTTGGATGTATACTTTGGGATGGCTTTCCTTCAGGAAAGTCCATTGATCATCAAGCTTCAGTCTCGGCTCCAAAGGCATCTCCATCTTTGCCAAAATGGCTTGATACTTCAAAGAATTCATGATGTCCTTCATACAGTCAAGATTTACACTTCCTGCAACAGCAAAGACCCCCCCCCCCCCCCCCCCCCCCCATAACAAGACTGGACCGCCTTCCTGTTTGACCATCTGCTCATAGGCTTTGCCTTATTTGCACCAGACAGACTGTTGATCCACTGGTCCAAAAAGTTCCAGTGTGGTCACATCACTCCATAAAACATTCTTCCAGACTAACTAAACTTACATAAACGCATACATACAAATCCCATACATGGGTAAGATGACTGACAGAATGAAAAAACGGATCGGAACAGAGGAATAGAGCTATGAAAACACCTGGGAGAACCATCAATGACTTCAAGCTCCTTTTGTCTGAACAAAGGGGTTCACAGCTTTAACTAACTACACAGCGATTTTGTATATCGTACATTACTTGCATTTGCCTGAGCGGTTGAAGAGCATCCAATGTACAGTCACAGGAGAATATCTTGATAGTTTGGTCTAATGGTGTTGAGGTTGCAATCGATTTCTTCAGCGTTGATTGAAGAAGATATGATGAACTTGCACGGTTATTTCGACTCCGTCGAGGTCGAGGAAGTTGCACATGGCTTGAGGGTGACCGGAAACCAGAACCGACAACATAGTCGCGGGCCGGCAGGCCCAACACCCGCGACCATGTTGTCGGATCGGGTTTCCAGTCACGCCATAAAACATTCTTCCAGAACTCCACAGGTCTATCCAAATGAATTTTTAGCATATTCAAGTCAGCCTTTTATGTTCTTCTTGGTCAAGAGTGGCATTCGGCAAGATGTCCCAACATGAAGTCCATGCTTGTCTAGTGTTTTTCTTATATTTTGCATTGAAATGTTTCTTCCTCCTTGCATCAGGTCATCTTGCAAGTCTTTGACAATAAATTGAGGGTTTTTCTCTGTTGCTCTGATCAAACATTTTATTCCCCTTAATGATATTGTGCTTTTTCCTCTCAAAACCATTAATGATTTTTTTGCTACAACATATTTAAAACTTATGAATAAGGCTGCCAGCTGTGCCTCTAGGAACTTTTAGTGTGTTTGGAAATCTTCTTGTAGACATAGACTTTCTAATGTAATTTTAAAAAATTGTTCTCTATAGCTTTTGTGAGAGCTCTTTTGACTTGGCCGTATTTGCAACTCAACTTTGCACATGCATGGGATAAATAAATGTATGTATTTATGTATGTGAAACAGCATAAGCTAATTCCGTTTTGTTGTAAAGGGAGTTTCTAAAGGCTTAATTGTGTTTTGTACTATACCATATGTAGCGAGTTAGCTCAAAGGGGAGATAAGAATAATTATTCATAACTCTTTGATTATTTATTGTTTAATTACGAACATTTGAATCAGTTAATGAGATTAATGTACACTAACACTACAATCAATCAGTTCATCCTGTGAACACTCAGTATTGATTATTAATTAATTCTAAGAGACAGGTATTTACTAGTAGTTACATGCATTTGCCTGAGTGGTTGAAGAGTATCCGATGTACAGTCACAGGAGAAAGTCTTGATAGTTCGGTCTGATGGTGTTGAAGTTGCAATCGATTTCTTCTGTGTTGACTGAAGAAGATATGATGAACTTGCACGGTTATTTCGACTCCGTCGAGGAAGTTGCACATGGCTTGAGGGTTCGGACCTGCCGGCCCGCAACCGCGTGGTCAGATCGGGTTTCCGGTCACACACACGCACATGGCTTGACGTGTGTGTGTGTGCGTGTGTAGGTCTGCCAGCCTGGTCTGCTTGGCCAGCTGAGAGACAGCAGTGGTGACACGTCGGTCGTTGGTAATCAGTCCAGAGAGAGAAGAGGGAGGCGGCTCTGCGCGGTGGCTTTTAACCTTTAGAATAGGCTTTCGGAGGGAAAGTCTTACGATCCGTTGTCTCAAGCAGATAGTTTGTATGTAACTGGATTGGTTGCTGATGAAGGAACTATTAAAGATTCTTGTAATACTAATATGTTGCAGAGGTATCGACATATTATATCCAAAATCATTCAGATCTTCAAAGTACAACTCCATAGACACCAAACAAGGTATAGCTGAGGTCACATTAACTGCGGGTTCTATATGCATAAAAACTAAATACCATATGAAAAAAAAACACTACATGAGATGGTACTAATCATACACGCAATGTCCTGGGTGCATGTTCATTTATAGATCAGTTTTTCTATAAACGAATGCAGGAAATTCTGTT
This sequence comes from Romanogobio albipinnatus, assembly GCA_023566225.1. Lineage (NCBI taxonomy): Eukaryota > Metazoa > Chordata > Actinopteri > Cypriniformes > Gobionidae > Romanogobio > Romanogobio albipinnatus. Next base: position 2,669,743 of record CM042263.1, read on the forward strand.
TAAGGGCTATAGGTCTCCCTATCGCCCTTGTTTTTCACATTCTTTCAAGCCATAAACAAAGTCTTATCTGACGGTAGCCCTCGTAACGGAGACCTTTCCTGCTCTTTTGGGGGAAGGTCCATTACTAAGCACAAAGCATATTTGTTAAATGAAACAAGTAATTATGTGTCTGATTAGTCGTTACACATACAAATAAGTGACTTAAAACAGCAGCGTTGAATAGGTGTTGAATAATTATGACAATCCGGTAGCTACTTTAACTAGTTTAAGTATTAAAATATATATTGACATTTTCACATTTAATTTGCCACTGTTATAGATGCATAAAAAAACTCCTACATTTGTAAATGATTACAGTCTCTCTGGGGTTATATAATTTTATTTTTAACAATTTAAATAAACATCTATAGAGAAATAGATCAACTGAGACGTGATATTTGAAGAAATATCAAGGTAAATATCAGTTGTGAAAAGAATATTTTCATTGCCTGTCATTTCCAATCAAGCTGCAATTTTGTCTAATTATGCTGAAAATATTATTTAACAGTCTTGTGTTTTTCACAGCTACGAAATTACCATTTGCAGGATAATTACGCCATTTTATTCCACAAGTGATTAAATGTAATTTCCACTCCGAATTGCTATTAAACACAAAACATGAATTGACATGTGGTAGAAATTTTAATGAGGTTTCAGGGGGAAAATGACAGAATTCTCCAGTTGGACAATTTTTATAAACTAGCAAGAGTGAGAAAGTTGAATGCATTTAAAAAAAAGCTAATTTCATTCTGCTTTTATTTTTCCACTTGGGAATCTGAGCCGTGAACGTTTCAACAGGTTTAAATAGTTTTCCATATTCCACGCTACTGGACGTCGTAATCAATGCACCATAGAAATTGTTAGTCATGAGCGCTTGGTGCGCAAATTCATCCATGTGAGTTAAATCCTTATTTGTATGTTTTGCTGACAGGCTGGACAAAAACACATTTGCATTCTGTCACATAATTACAGCTCTTCTGTTGTGCGACAGTCCAGACATTCTTAAAATCGGAGCTCCATTACAGCCGAAAGCGCGTATGCTCGGCAAAGCCAATAATTAACAGCATAATGTGCTCATGCAGCAGATAAATATATGCATGGAACCACTAAGTGGTCAATCACATTCAGTCACAGCACGTCAACAAACGACAGTATGCCTCAATCCAAATCGACCCTTTGACACGCTGGATTACAGGATTTGACAGGCTCTTTTAGAGTGTCCCGTGTTCAGTGCGCAGGGGTTGAATTCGGGGTTAATGGGAAGACAGCTGTGTCTGATGGTGTTGATCTTAACAACTGCTTTGATGGCACTTTCACGAATATGGTGCAATTTGGTGTCCCACGAGGCATGAATACCATGTTTAGAAACTTGAACTGTTAGATATGTTAGACTCTTATCCAGCATTTAATTCATCCGAAATGAAAAATGTCTCCAGCCCACAACCCCGTAAATGTATTTAATGATAATTTAGATTCTTACGTCATAATTTTGACTTTAAATCCATTTATCTCTGAATTTATAGTCCTAATTTCAACTGTTCATCTCACAATGACTTAGCATGTCGTATTTTTGTCTTTTTATCTCACTATTATGACTTTTAAAATCATATTTTCAACATTTTATCTTATAATTATGACTTAGCATGTCATATTTTTGACTTTATCTAATGAGGAGGACATTTAAAATCATATTTTCAACATTTTATCTTATGACTTAGCATGTCATATTTTTGACTTTATCTAATGAGGACTTTTAAAATCATATTTTCAACATTTTATCTTATAATTATGACTTAGCATGTCATATTTTTGACTTTATCTAATGATGAGGACATTTAAAATCATATTTTCAACATTTATCTTATAATTATGACTTAGCATGTCATATTTTTGTCTTTTTATCTCACTATTATGACTTTTAATATCATATTTTCAACTTTTTATCTTATAATTATGACTTAGCATGTCATATTTTTGACTTTATCTAATGAGGAGGACATTTAAAATCATATTTTCAACATTTTATATCATAATTATGACTTAGCAAGTCATATTTTTGACTTTATCTAATGATGAGGACTTTTAAAATCATATTTTCAACATTTTATATCATAATTATGACTTAGCAAGTCATATTTTTGACTTTATCTAATGATGAGGACTTTTAAAATCATATTTTCAACATTTTATCTTATTATGACTTAGCATGTTGTATTTTTTTACTTTTAATCTCACCATTATGGTTTTTAAAATCATATTTCAACATTTTATCTTATAATTATGACTTAGCATGTCATATTTTTGACTTTATCTAATGATGAGGACATTTAAAATCATATTTTCAACATTTTATCTTATAATTATGACTTAGCAAGTCATATTTTTGACTTTATCTAATGATGAGGACATTTAAAATCATATTTTCAACATTTTATCTTATAATTATGACTTAGCAAGTCATATTTTTGACTTTATCTAATGATGAGGACATTTAAAATCATATTTTCAACATTTTATCTTATAATTATGACTTAGCATGTAGTATTTTTGTCTTTTTATCTCACTATTATGACTTTTAAATTCATATTTTCAACATTTTATCTCATAATTATGACTTAGCATGTCATATTTTTGACTTTATCTAATAATGAGGACTTTTAAAATCATATTTTCAACATTTTATATCATAATTATGACTTAGCATGTCATAGTTTTGACTATCTAATGATGAGTACTTTTAAAATCATATTTTCAACATTTTACCTCTTAATTATGACTTGCATATTTTCAACATTTTATTTTATAATGAGGACATTTAAAATCATATTTTCAACATTTTATCTTATAATTATGACTTAGCATGTCATATTTTTGACTTTCTCACTATTATGACTTTTAAAATCATATTTTTGACTTTATCTAATAATGAGGACTTTTAAAATCATATTTTCAACATTTTATCTTTTAATTATGACTTTATGATAACTGAAATGAGCTGATCAGTAATATAGTTGAATATTTAGTGTCCCCGACTGAGCAAGCCAAAGCCAAACGCGACAGAGGCAATGAAATAATATTACAGTAACACTGAATGTGTCTAACAAATATTTTCGGTTTGCTAGTAAACCACCAACCAACTCACCCCTATGGCTGTCAGTATAGGAACTTGGTAAATCCATTTAATATTGCCAGCGCTCAACTCCCAACACCTTAGGGGAAAAATAGAGTAATATTAGTTGATATGATATATATATATAGAACAGCTTGTGTGTTTGTGTGTGTGAGTGACTTTTTTACATTACCAAGAAGGCTGGAAAATGTACGGAAAGCTCACCTTACATCTGCCAGCGTTGCCCTGACGACAGCCCAGGTTGACACGAAGAGAGCCGGAACACCTGCAGTCGCACGAATTAGAAAAGGACCAGATTTATCAACTTTAATGCAGAATACAAGCACAGAAGCATGCCCGACACATGCCACAGACTCCCCGGAACAACACAATTCTCAATTTGTTTTATTTTTTATTCAGATCCTACAAATCAAAAGCCTCCTGAAAGTCTTCTCGACCCTCTGGATGATAAATGACATGTGAAGTCTCCCCTTACCTGCCATTGGTCAAACAAACACCTAGTCCCGCCCCAAATTCACACTATTGGCTGCCTAAAAGGTCAAGGTTTGGCTGGTTAGATGTTTTAACTACACCATCAGCAGCCATTAAAATGAAAATATAAATAGAAAAATCTGTATTTTTTTATATATCGACAGTATATTAAGTAACATGATTTATAATGTCTTATATAATAATATATTTTAATATACATTTTATTAAATGTTTTTTCAGCCATATTCTGACTAAATAAATATGCTTTTTCATGCTTTAAAAAAACATTTAATAATTTTTATAATAAAAAAAAATATATATATATTTTTTTATTATAAAAATTATATATATATATACAGTGAGGAAAATAAGTATTTGAACACCCTGCTATTTTGCAAGTTCTCCCACTTGGAAATCATGGAGGGGTCTGAAATTGTCATCGTAGGTGCATGTCCACTGTGAGAGACATAATCTAAAAAAAAATTATTTTTAAACTATTTATTTGTATGATACAGCTGCAAATAAGTATTTGAACACCTGTCTATCAGCTAGAATTCTGACCCTCAAAGACCTGTTAGTCTGCCTTTAAAATGTCCACCTCCACTCCATTTATTATCCTAAATTAGATGCACCTGTTTGAGGTCGTTAGCTGCATAAAGACACCTGTCCACCCCATACAATCAGTAAGAATCCAACTACTAACATGGCCAAGACCAGAGAGCTGTCCAAAGACACTAGAGACAAAATTGTACACCTCCACAAGGCTGGAAAGGGCTACGGGGAAATTGCCAAGCAGCTTGGTGAAAAAAGGTCCACTGTTGGAGCAATCATTAGAAAATGGAAGAAGCTAAACATGACTGTCAATCTCCCTCGGACTGGGGCTCCATGCAAGATCTCACCTCGTGGGGTCTCAATGATCCTAAGAAAGGTGAGAAATCAGCCCAGAACTACACGGGAGGAGCTGGTCAATGACCTGAAAAGAGCTGGGACCACCGTTTCCAAGGTTACTGTTGGTAATACACTAAGACGTCATGGTTTGAAATCATGCATGGCACGGAAGGTTCCCCTGCTTAAACCAGCACATGTCAAGGCCCGTCTTAAGTTTGCCAATGACCATTTGGATGATCCAGAGGAGTCATGGGAGAAAGTCATGTGGTCAGATGAGACCAAAATAGAACTTTTTGGTCCTAATTCCACTAAACGTGTTTGGAGGAAGAAGAATGATGAGTACCATCCCAAGAACACCATCCCTACTGTGAAGCATGGGGGGGGGGTAGCATCATGCTTTGGGGGTGTTTTTCTGCACATGGGACAGGGCGACTGCACTGTATTAAGGAGAGGATGACCGGGGCCATGTATTGCGAGATTTTGGGGAACAACCTCCTTCCCTCAGTTAGAGCATTGAAGATGGGTCGAGGCTGGGTCTTCCAACATGACAATGACCCGAAGCACACAGCCAGGATAACCAAGGAGTGGCTCTGTAAGAAGCATATCAAGGTTCTGGCGTGGCCTAGCCAGTCTCCAGACCTAAACCCAATAGAGAATCTTTGGAGGAGCTCAAACTCCGTGTTTCTCAGTGACAGGCCAGAAACCTGACTGATCTAGAGAAGATCTGTGTGGAGGAGTGGGCCAAAATCCCTCCTGCAGTGCAAACCTGCTGAAAAACTACAGGAAACGTTTGACCTCTGTAATTGCAAACAAAGGCTACTGTACCAAATATTAACATTGATTTTCTCAGGTGTTCAAATACTTATTTACAGCTGTATCATACAAATAAATAGTTAAAAAATCATACATTGTGATTTCTGGATTTTTGTTTTTTAGATTATGTCTCTCACAGTGGACATGCACCTACGATGACAATTTCAGACCCCTCCATGATTTCAAAGTGGGAGAACTTGCAAAATAGCAGGGTGTTCAAATACTTATTTTCCTCACTGTATGTGTATAATTATTATGTGTATATATACACACACATTCATGTATATATTTAAGAAATATTTGCATGTATATACTGTATATATAATTTATCTTGTATATACATTTTTTAAAATAAAATTATAACATATTTTTTTAAATATATACATGCATGTATGTGTATTTTATATATACATAATTATATACAGTACACACACATATATTATGTAAACATTTATTATGTAAAAATTGATTAATCACGATTCATTGATTAATTTTTTATTCAAAATGATTAAGTGTGTATGTGTATATATATATATATATATATATATATATATATATATATATATATATATATATATATATATATCATTTTCATGAAAATGTACTTATTTATTTACAGTTGACATTTACAGTATTTTAATGTTTAAAAAAATGACACTTCAACTTGCATATGTTAATAGTCTGGATATAAATAATATGCTGAGAGCAAAAGTCCCAGCGGCCATTCATTTATGATGATGTGTCTCTCTATATACAGAGTTTATTAATTATGAAAAAGCCAAAACTAGACCTCAGCAAACAAGTTGTTTTTTGATCAGATGTTTCGGAGAGCTTGAGTATGAATCGCCCTCATTAGGTGGTTACTCTATGGCAAACACATCGATGCCAGGACATGAATTATGCATTACTGATTATGATTAGAACATCAATACGTTGCTTAAAGCAGCACTAGGTAGGTTTTGCTCTCGGGGTCCCCCTACAGTTGGGAAACAGTATTGTCCTCTACTACTGTCGTAAACTCTGTCATCCTGCATCAGGGGATGCATCGCACGTGCATTTGTTGACATGACAGCTATGATAGAGTTCACATGCAGGTGTTCTGCTCGTGTGAAATGTCTTCATCGCAGGTACAGTGGCATATGTTTCAGCACGTCATATGAATATATTTTCATGGGTTTAATTTTTTTTTTCAAACGCCAAATGGTCGCGATGCTCACGTTTACAAGCCAGCGTCATTATAGTAGTCTAGTCTATTAGTTACCGTTTTACAGAATCTATATGATACTTCAATTCAATGTTTGAGTGGTAGGTAATAACCATATATCATCAATATAATATATTGACCTTCAGCTCACGCCAACGAGCAAACGCTGGCCCAATGTTGATCCTCGTCCTGCCTTTAATACGATCACTTTCTCGTTTCCTCTTTTTGCATTCCTCCGACAAAACCTTTGCTTTCTTCTTTTTCTGTGCCGCCTCGGCCATGACTATAACATCCGGCAAACAAAGGATAGTTGGGCTCGCACGTCCGAATTTAAGGAAGTGATGGTGATGGTGGAAGTGACGTATATGCCGTAAAGCAGTCGAATTTTGTAGTTCTTTTTTTTCTCGGGTTACTACCCGAAACCCGAAGTTTAAAAGTACGATTAAAAACGATACAGACCCCGTCATTCAACCTATTGTAAGTCGATGTATCATCACAAGAGTCCTGAAAATATATTATGAAGGTTGAAAAGTTACCTAGTGCTGCTTTAAGTAATGCACATGTTGACTGTAAAGTGGCTGATCCTGTGTCATTGTTAATCTGTATGTAACAAACGTGTGGGTTTTCTGTCATTCGGGAGAGTATCTAAGAATGCAGGAACCTTTCAAAGCACTTCAAAGATGTTTGCTCGGCTTGCCTGGCGAATATTAAACATCAAAGTATGAATAACTAAGGCTTTAAATATGTGTTTCCGCCTCAAAGGACAGCAAAACGATCCGACTGAGATTCTTGGAAGCAGAAGCCTCACATGGGGGTTATCATAACAAGCTGTGAAATCGGTTGGGTTACGTCTGGGCAGGGCGAAGTAAAGCAGGTTTAAAAACAAAACCGACCGCTGATTGATCTTAACATGCGCACTTACCCCACCCTATGAGGGTGAAACCCCAAAGATATTTGGAGTCGGAGAAGAACGCCATGAAAATGAGACTGTGAAGGTACAGGCCCTCCACTAGGATCCAGTAGTAGTTGGTTGCCAGGAAATAAATGAAGAATAGGACCGTGATCTTGCAGCCGAACTGAAAATACAAACAACCAGCCAATCAGAAACCCGCAGTCGACCAATCACAGCTCATTGTTATGCTGATTATAGGTCGGACTGACTGTATTTACGAGATGCGTGTGCATCAATAGTAGCACAATGCCGTATTAAACAAAGGGATAATGGATTTTCATAGTTGGGGATGTGGCAAAAAAAAAAAAGTTCATGATTGAAAAATACTGGGAACAAAATTAATTGCAATGAGTCATGATGACCACTCGAAACGGACATGGTCGCTATAAATCAGTCCCTCCAGAAAAACGTGATTATGCGATCGCGTGATTTAATGCATAATCAGCCAAAGTCTGCATATTTATGCGGGGGCCGCATTTTTTCAAATACGCCGCACTTTCGCCGCATAAATTGCCTATTTCCGCGTGCAAAATATGCGGGGCTAGCATGATTTCATAATCCCCGCATTTTCGTTGCAAAAAAAGTCATATATATATTAGCAGAAAGTTGAAAAATGTTTGTTTACTTCACACAAGAGCCGCCATTTCCGCCTGTTGCCATGGGAACGTTTTGAAGTGACGTAATTACCCGACGTGAACGTCATCGAAAAGCTGCAAACCCCGTGGAGAAACCATAGATATCAGTGAAACCATGATGAAGCGCAAACTCCCATTTGCCAACAAAAATAACAGCAAAATCAGTTATGAATCAGTGAGTCGATTCAGCGGTTTGAAGCGTTATGAATCAGTGAGTCGATTCAGCGGTTTGAAGCATTATGAATCAGTGAGTCGATTCAGCGGTTTGAAGCGTTATGAATCAGTGAGTCGATTCAGCGGTTTGAAGCGTTATGAATCAGTGAGTCGATTCAGCGGTTTGAAGCGTTATGAATCAGTGAGTCGACTCACTGATTCATAGCATCATGATGCTGTGTTTTGAAATCGGTCATCACTATATAATTCGTTATTTAGTTTTTTTTTCGCACAATAACTATTCTTGTCGCTTAATAAAGTTATTGTAGAGCCACTGTAGTAAGATGGACGTTGTAACGACGTCTTTAGTGACTTTTATGGGTCTTGAGCGTGTACATTGTGCCAATGGAGGCCTTTCTGAGCATCGGATTTCAGCTAAAATATCTTCATTTGTGTCTGAAGATGAACGGAGGTCTGACGGGTGTCCAACGACATGAGGGGACGTCATTAATGACAGAATTTACATTTTTGGATGAACTAACCCTTTAAGAGATTGCACTTTGTGCATTGGAAGCACTCAAATGTCTGTTTTGTAAAGCTAGCTCTGTAAAACAGGAAGTTATTTATTCATTTTTCAGAAGTTGTAGCATATTCCTTTTGTAAAGCTACAGAACTTGTTTGACTCAATGTTTTGTACATTTGAGCCGTGTGTTTATTAAGGTCTTCAATAAAATAAGATGAGAACTTAAATATTCCCAGCACTTTCTGTGATGTAGTGCTTTTTTTCTCTTTTTCATCAAACCGCAGTTTTTGCAAGTTCCCGCAATTTCATCGCATAAATATCCCGCATTTTCACGCATTTTTCATCGCACATTTTCCCGTCAAGTTTGCTTTCTATAAATACCAATTATTGCGTAGAGTGCGGCGTACGCCTTCTTTTGTGCGTGCGCAACGTTTCTAAATGAGGCCCCTGGTCTTCCAACTTCGAATCTTTTGGGTTTGTTGCCAGGGTTTGCAGAAAATTGACTCTGAATATTCTTCATATTTCGAAAGTTATGTTGTGGTACATTGCATCGGCTGCATGAAGGTCATGGACAGATGATATTCTCCCCAAAACTGTATCAGACCATTCATCGTTCCTTAAGTGTCAAACCTGCACAACCATTTGCTGGAAGTCTCCTGTTCTTACTGGGTAGATATCAATTTTCAATTTTCTCAAGTTGGTTGTCCACAGAACAAGCAATGCTATTGAAAAGTTCTGTTCTGAGCGGAGATTATGTTTGATTTGTGGTTGTTGCAAAGATGGTATTACATTATCACGTACAATATTTTCAGCTTTACAATAGCTGCGGCGGGAATTATCACTAAGATACTTCCACATTGAGCACTGGCTCGTTTCACACCATTGCGGGCTTTTGCTCGTAGAACAACCGATGTGTTTTCATCACTGAATATTTTATACTTCCCCATTTCTCCCTGAAAAAGGTGTCAAAGTGTTGTCTAGCATTGAAATTAGGCCCAATAGAATTTGAAGTCTGATGTGTGGCCTGCCTGGTCTGAAATACTTGCTAACTACAAAAAGAGAAGCAAGTTTGGTGTCTGGCAAAATTATTTTAAAGAGCTGGAATGTCTGGAAAGTGTGTCTTCTGTGTGAGAGTGAATCATTTAGTTGGTAAGAATGACTTCTGCCTGTAATCTCATAATCTTACCAACAAGACCAATCATTTGTAAATCTACCAGCCCAAAATTGTATCTCACCATGTTACTAACCATGTTCTGATGTTATCTGTGGGGGAATGTCATTAAGGTAAGGCTTGTTTGCAAATAAAAAAAAGAATTTAGAAAGAAACTGGAGGCAAGATTGGGCAATCAATTCCTAATGTCAATATAAGTCTTTTGTGGCAAGTTGACTTCAAATTTATCGTGTTTATGCATAGGTTAACTTACTAAATGGGCATGAATGTGTTATGTGGCGTTCACACCGGACGCGATTCGCGCTAATAATTTGCGCTAATCGCGCGAAGGTGGACGCTTGAACATTTTGAGTTTACTCGCTTCATTCGCGAGTGAAATTTGCGTGTCACAACTACACAACAGACGCAAATTCGCGTCATGGGCTTCTGCCCTATATGAGCCTATATGAGCCAGCTCGTCTCGGTCACTTGACGTCTTTTTTGTAAAAAATACTACTATTAATGTGTGACAAAACGTAGTTTAAAGACTTTTTCAGGCGATAATATAGTTGTTTAAAGCTCAAATCTGTGGTTAATTTATAAAAAGAGAGCCTATTTGTGCATTTTATCTGGCGTTTTCGGAGTTGTGAGATCCAGGCGATCAGTGACATTCCGCGCTCGTTTACCCGGCGAGACCCGCCTTTCCTCCGCTAGTCCTTCTCACATTTGCCGCTGGCTCTGGCTCTTTTTTTCTGCTCCAGTCTCGTTGTGAAATGGCTGACATAGATTTTGTTGAGAGGGTAGCTGACTGTCCGACCTCCTCACTCACTTTCTTCCAAGCAAGATCCTTTTTATTCCTGTTCCTGTAGTGATAGGATGATGTATCATACAGCTCCGGGTATCCACATACGACCACGATTATCTTGTCCTCCATTGTTGTTCGGATTTCTGCCTCCGCTTGTAAATGCGTCACTACTAGAGCAAGCTCGTGATTGGTTAACGCGGCGCGAAATATCCGCCAAAGTTCAGATTTTTCAACTTGAGCGATTTGCGCGTTCAAAACGCTCAATTCGCGTCATTCGCGCGAATCACGCGAATCTCGCCGCCTTATTCGCGCGAATCGCGCCGCAGAATGCCATTTCGCGTCTCTGCATTGACTTAACATGTAAATCACTCGCGCGAATCGCGTCCGGTGTGAACGAACCATTAGACATTTGGCCCCTGTTTTTTCTACTTCTTGGCCATAAGTCAATTAGGCATAGTGTTGAGCTCATTTGCATATTTAAAATAGATTTTTCTATTTCTATTCTATCAAGAAACTTGGAAAACAAAAATGTTACTTTTCATGTATGTATACTTTCACGGTGTGAGGTTTGATTGTGATAGGAGTAAAGGAAAAAATAAGCCAATTAGGGTGTATTTTGGGCATATTCGATTAGTATATTGCTCATTTGCATATTCAAATTCATTTTCAAAGAAACTTCTAATACAAAATGTTTTACTTTTCATGTAGACTTTCATTGTGTAAAGTTTTATTGTGGTAGAAGCAAAGGAAAAATTAAGCATATGCAGGTATATTTTGGGTTGCCTTATTTGATTAGTCTATAGCTCATTTGCATATTCAAATTCATTTTCAAAGAAACTTGTAATACAAAAAATATTACTTTTCATGGATACTTTCATTGTATAAAGTCTTACTTTGATAGGAGTTAAGGGAAAAAATTGCCCCATTGGGGTCTATTGTTGTCTGGCCTTACTGGCACACATCTCGGATTGATGAGAATTTAACATATTTCCTAGGATTTCTTAGGACTTTTAATATGTTGTTCTGGACACCTCATAGAAATGATCTAAGCTGAAAAACATTATTCTATTTTTGGCTCCAAAATGAGTTACTTTGCCTGTACTATAGTGATAGATGATATTTACACCGTGCAAATAGCTATAGATAGTACTTACACCAAGTTTAAAAAGCGATAGATGGTACTTACACCAAGTGTAAATAATGATAGATGGTATTTACACAAAGTGCAAATAGTGGTAGATGGTGATTACACCGTGCAAATAGTGATAGATGGTATTTACACCGTGCAAATAGTGATAGATGGTATTTACACAAAGTGCAAATAGTGATAGATGGTAATTACACTGTGCAAATAGCTATAGATAGTACTTACACCAAGTTTAAAAAGCAATAGATGGTACTTACACCAAGTGTAAATAATGATAGATGGTACTTACACCAAGTTTAAATAGTGATAGATGGTATTTACACAAAGTGCAAATAGTGGTAGATGGTGATTACACCGTGCAAATAGTGATAGATGGTATTTACACCGTGCAAATAGTGATAGATGGTATTTACACCGTGCAAATAGTGATAGATGGTATTTACACCGTGCAAATAGTGATAGATGGTATTTACACCGTGCAAATAGCTATAGATAGTACTTACACCAAGTTTAAAAAGCAATAGATGGTACTTACACCAAGTGTAAATAATGATAGATGGTACTTACACCAAGTTTAAATAGTGATAGATGGTATTTACACAAAGTGCAAATAGTGGTAGATGGTGATTACACCGTGCAAATAGTGATAGATGGTATTTACACCGTGCAAATAGTGATAGATGGTATTTACACCGTGCAAATAGTGATAGATGGTATTTACACCGTGCAAATAGTGATAGATGGTATTTACACCGTGCAAATAGTGATAGATGGTATTTACACAAAGTGCAAATAGTGATAGATGGTAATTACACTGTGCAAATAGCGATAGATGGTACTTACACCAAGTGTAAATAATGATAGATGGTACTTACACCAAGTGTAAATAATGATAGATGGTACTTACACCAAGTGTAAATAATGATAGATGGCATTTACACCAAGTGTAAGTCGTGATAGATGGTATTTACACAAAGTGCAAATAGCGGTAGATGGTATTTACTCTATGCAAATAGCGATAGATGGTATTTACACCAAGTTTAAAAAGCGATAGATGGTACTTACACCAAGTGTAAATAGCGATAGGTGGTATTTACACCAAGTGTAAATAATGATAGATGGTATTTACACCGTGCAAATAGCGATAGATGGTATTTACACCATGCAAATAGCGATAGATGGTACTTACACCAAGTGTAAATAATGATAGATGGTACTTACACCAAGTGTAAATAGTGATAGATGGTATTTACACCAAGTGTAAATAGCGATAGATGGTAATTACACCAAGTTTAAATAGCGATAGATGGTATTTACACAAAGTGCAAATAGTGATAGATGGTATTTACACCAATTTAAGTTAACATAAGTTAATTCAAGTAATTGCAGCAAAAACTAGTTCAACTCGTCTCAACAAAAATGTAAGTAAACTCAGCCTAGAGTTGTAAGTCATTGCACTCACATACTGAGTCTTGTCAAGAGGGGAAATGGAGACGGTGCTGATGTTGTCCATTAGCATGGTGTCGTACTCCTGTAGCACACCATTAGCGTACACCACTCTATCTTTCACGAAAATGCTGGCCGCACGCAGCATGAAAGACACGAATAGATGTATGTGGATGTAGTTTCTGGTGCAGTGGAGACGCCTGAGATACAAAAAGAGAGAAAAGTTATGCTAATCACAGGAAATCTTGTCAGTTTTGTTCTTTTCCTAAGGAGCCTCTAAAGGGACATGGTGGTTGGAAAAACATTGGCAGCGGCCATTTGCACTGAGTAACGATAGATGGTATTTACACAGTGCAAATAGTGATGGATGGTACTCACACTAAGTGTAAATAGTGATAGATGGTATTTACACCAAGTGTAAATAGTGATAGATGGTACTTACACCAAGTGTAAATAGTGATAGATGGTATTTACACAGTGCAAATAGTGATAGATGGTACTTACACCAAGTGTAAGTCGTGATAGATGGTATTTACACAGTGCAAATAGTGATAGATGGTACTCACACTAAGTGTAAATAGTGATAGATGGTATTTACACCAAGTGTAAATAGTGATAGATGGTACTTACACCAAGTGTAAATAGTGATAGATGGTATTTACACCAAGTGTAAATAGTGATAGATGGTACTTACACCAAGTGTAAATAGTGATAGATGGTATTTACACAGTGCAAATAGTGATAGATGGTACTTACACCAAGTGCAAATAGTGATAGATGGTATTTACACCAAGTGTAAGTCGTGATAGATGGTATTTACACAGTGCAAATAGTGATAGATGGTACTTACACCAAGTGTAAATAGTGATAGATAGTACTTACACCAATTGTAAATAGTGATAGATAGTACTTACACCAATTGTAAATAGTGATAGATGGTATTTACACCAAGTGTAAGTCGTGATAGATGGTATTTACACAGTGCAAATAGTGATAGATGGTACTTACACCAAGTGTAAATAGTGATAGATAGTACTTACACCAATTGTAAATAGTGATAGATAGTACTTACACCAATTGTAAATAGTGATAGATGGTACTTACACCAAGTGTAAATAGTGATAGATAGTACTTACACCAATTGTAAATAGTGATAGATGGTACTTACACCAAGTGTAAATAGTGATAGATAGTACTTACACCAAGTGTAAATAGTGATAGATAGTACTTACACCAAGTGTAAATAGTGATAGATAGTACTTACACCAAGTGTAACTAGTGATAGATGGTACTTACACCAAGTGCAAATAGTGATAGATGGTACTTACACCAGATAGTACTTACACCAAGTGTAAATAGTGATAGATAGTACTTACACCAAGTGTAAATAGTGATAGATGGTACTTACACCAGATAGTACTTACACCAAGTGTAAATAGTGATAGATAGTACTTACACCAAGTGTAAATAGTGATAGATGGTACTTACACCAGATAGTACTTACACCAAGTGTAAATAGTGATAGATAGATAGTACTTACACCAAGTGTAAATAGTGATAGATAGTACTTACACCAAGTGCAAATAGTGATAGATGGTACTTACACCAGATAGTACTTACACCAAGTGTAAATAGTGATAGATAGTACTTACACCAAGTGCAAATAGTGATAGATGGTACTTACACCAAGTGCAAATAGTGATAGATGGTACTTACACCAGATAGTACTTACACCAAGTGTAAATAGTGATAGATAGTACTTACACCAAGTGTAAATAGTGATAGATAGTACTTACACCAAGTGTAAATAGTGATAGATGGTACTTACACCAAGTGCAAATAGTGATAGATGGTACTTACACCAAGTGTAAATAGTGATAGATAGTACTTACACCAATTGTAAATAGTGATAGATGGTATTTACACCGTGCAAATAGCGATAGATGGTACTTACATCAAGTGCAAATAGCGATAGACGATATTTACACTGTGCAAATAGTGATAGATCGTACTTACACGAAGTATAAATATCGACAGGTGGTATTTACACCAAGTGTAAATAGTGATAGATGGTATTTACACCGTGCAAATAGCGATAGATGGTATTTACACCAAGTACCTTTTATTTCAAGTAATGAAAATGCTTTTATGGTTTAAATTTTACTTTTAGTAAACAATAATAATAACCCTGCTTCATATAATGATTTGTAAAAAAAAAATTGTGCCTATAGTTAATAAATGTGGGCTTCACTGGAGCCTTTCGAATTGAAAACGCAGAGTACAAGTTGTTCAGATACAGCAGAAACTCACTGGGGAACTCTTCAGCTAATTTAATGTCTGACAGTCTTTTGAGATGAGACTGAATTGTCCCGCTTGAAGCAGCCACTTGTCCTTCATAATGAACACATGGAGTTTATTAGTGTTGCTTTAACTTGCCAGGTGGGATCAAAGTCAGTTCAATTACCGAAAGTATCCGATGATGAAAATGGCGACGAGCAGCGAGCTGAAGGACACAGCGTAGCCGATGGTGTACATGATGTGCAGCCGCTCGAAAAAGTCCCTCTGGAAACACAACAACACTTGAGCCATCAAGAAATTCTGAACATTTCCTAAGACTTTTGGCATCTGAATCTGTATAAGCAGCTTTATGTCTTGCAATAAGACTTTGTGTCAAACCTAACTGCATCTCATTGGAGTATTATAATAAAAAAGTCACTCAATAAGACACCACAACCTGTTTAATTGGACTTACTTTGTCCTTTTCGATGCCTGGAGCCAAGAACCGCAGACAGTCTGAATAATTTACCCAAGTTCTGTTCTCCACCGATACCCACGACCCATTCAAGTTGCACTGACGGTATGCAAATCCTAAGAAAAACAAGATACAGAACAATTTGTTAGATCTTGTTGAAGAAACCGTGTTTGTTAAAAGTCGTTTTGCTGCGCTGTACCTTTGTGGTTGAAGTCGTACACATAGCCGGGACATGGCACTTTGGCAACGGTTCCTGGGGAACCTTGAGGCCAGCAAACCAATCCATCCCATCCAGGAGAACAGACCTCGTCTGTGTACACAATGTGGAAACCACAATCACATGTTAATGGGATGGAAATGCAATCTCACCTTCACACTTTCACACCTGCCTCATTTAGTTGGGTTGAATCGTACTAGAGTTGGTTTTCCCCTTTGGTGCGGTTCGTTTGGTCTGAGGAAGTGACGGCTTCTAATTGACTTCACTTTTTCCCGTTGAAGTCTATGGGGTCGCTGTGTCCATTTCTTTTACTGTCTACTGTCTTAACTTTCCCCGGGAACTAAGGGCTTTGGGGTGGTACTCTGTGTGTTTCAATGTGTGATGTGTCGAGAACAAGCTGTGAGAACTCCCAAACCAGGGCTTCCGAGAACAAAATTACATAATTTGATTCGGCCCCACTTTATATTAGGTGGCCTTAACTACTATGTACTTACATCAAAAAGTACAATGTACTTACTGTGTTCAAATTGTATTGCAAAACACTTTTTATGATATTGAAGTGGGATACGGGTAGAGTTAGGGACAGGTGTGGTGGTGTGGGTAAGTTTAAGGGTAGGGTTAGGGACAGGTGTGGTGGTATGGGTAAGTTTAAGGGTAGGGTTAGGGACAGGTGTGGTGGTATGGGTAAGTTTAAGGGTAGAGTTAGGGACAGGTGTGGTGGTGTGGGTAAGTTTAAGGGTAGAGTTAGGGACAGGTGTGGTGGTGTAGGTAAGTTTAAGGGTAGGGTTAGGGACAGGTGTGGTGGTGTAGGTAAGTTTAAGGGTAGGGTTAGGGACAGGTGTGGTGGTGTGGGTCAGTTTAAGGGTAGGGTTAGGGACAGGTGTGGTGGTGTGGGTAAGTTTAAGGGTAGGGTTAGGGACAGGTGTGGTGGTGTGGGTAAGTTTAAGGGTAGGGTTAGGGACAGGTGTGGTGGTGTGGGTAAGTTTAAGGGTAGGGTTAGGGACAGGTGTGGTGGTGTGGGTAAGTTTAAGGGTAGGGTTAGGGACAGGTGTGGTGGTGTGGGTAAGTTTAAGGGTAGGGTTAGGGACAGGTGTGGTGGTGTGGGTAAGTTTAAGGGTAGGGTTAGGGACAGGTGTGGTGGTGTGGGTAAGTTTAAGGGTAGGGTTAGGGACAGGTGTGGTGGTGTGGGTAAGTTTAAGGGTAGGGTTAGGGACAGGTGTGGTGGTGTGGGTCAGTTTAAGGGTAGGGTTAGGGACAGGTGTGGTGGTGTAGGTAAGTTTAAGGGTAGGGTTAGGGACAGGTGTGGTGGTGTAGGTAAGTTTAAGGGTAGGGTTAGGAACAGGTGTGGTGGTATTGGTAAGTTTAAGGGTAGGGTTAGGGACAGGTGTGGTGGTGTGGGTAAGTTTAAGGGTAGAGTTAGGGACAGGTGTGGTGGTGTGGGTAAGTTTAAGGGTAGAGTTAGGGACAGGTGTGGTGGTGTGGGTAAGTTTAAGGGTAGGGTTAGGGACAGGTGTGGTGGTGTGGGTAAGTTTAAGGGTAGGGTTAGGGACAGGTGTGGTGGTGTGGGTAAGTTTAAGGGTAGGGTTAGGGACAGGTGTGGTGGTGTGGGTAAGTTTAAGGGTAGGGTTAGGGACAGGTGTGGTGGTGTGGGTAAGTTTAAGGGTAGGGTTAGGGACAGGTGTGGTGGTGTGGGTAAGTTTAAGGGTAGGGTTAGGGACAGGTGTGGTACTATCCGTTACCAAAACATGCGCATAAACTACGATGGAAACGCATTTACCCAATAATTTCCTCGATGCGCATAAAGAAAATCACGTGACTTTCGCGATGTAACCGCATAACTGTACTAACCAGCGGGGAAATCTTGTTTGCAAAGCAAACTCAGAAGTCTGTTGTCAAAGATACTCTGTATATTACCCTCCTAGAACCGTCTTACACGACTGCGTTCCCAAACTGCACATCTGCCTCTGAAAGCAAGACAACACGTTTATTGAGACGCACAAGTTTCTCTGAGACGCAAATCATTTATTATATACGCAAATGATTATATACGGTGGCTTCTCCTATGTTTCTTAGTGATTGTTTAGCGGTAGATTTTTTTCAGGCAGTGACGATTATGTTCTCTTCGACTGTGCTTTATTCGCAAATGTTTTATGCGATATTGCATTTTTGCGCATAAATTATATTCGCAATTTTGGATGGAAGCATAGCTATTGTCGATTTTTGCTCTCGCAGCGACAGAAAAGGCTTAAACCAATCACATACAAGGATACTTTTCTAGCATTGGGTATGTAAACACACAAAAAGAATTGGGGTCATGATTCGAGCATGCTAATTGGTCGTAAAAAAAAAAAAAGTAGCGTTCATTGTCTTCGGTCATAAATGACCGACCATAGGAAATGAATGGGAAATCGGCAAAAACACAAAATTCTCCGAATATCTGTGTGTACAATCTACAAATCGGCCACAATGCTGAAAAAAAGTACACAGCAGTAAAGAGGTGACACTCTAAAACATCAAGAGTGTGATATTGACACATCCACTCACACACACGCACACACACACACACACACACACACACACACACACACACACACACACACACACACACACACACACACACACACACACACACACACACACACACACACGTGAAACTATGAACCACATTATGAATTTCTAAAAATCACAGCTTCATCAGAATATGAAATTTGGTGACTTTTCTAGCATTAGGTTTGTAAACACGCACAAAAAAATGAGGGCATGATAAGTGGTCGTAAAAAAATACTCCCACTTGTGCTCTTCGGTCAAAAATGACCACCATAGGAAATGAATGGGAAATCTGCAAAAACACAAATTCACAGAAAAAAAATCTATATTTCTAACAAAACAAAAAATATCTAAAACTTTATAATAAATAGTCTTTGAGATTTTTTAAATGTATATTAAAATCCATCAACAACAAAAAAAAAATCATTAAATGTG
Organism: Romanogobio albipinnatus; assembly: GCA_023566225.1. Lineage (NCBI taxonomy): Eukaryota > Metazoa > Chordata > Actinopteri > Cypriniformes > Gobionidae > Romanogobio > Romanogobio albipinnatus. The sequence goes on from CM042263.1 coordinate 2,689,050, forward strand.
TTCAAAACAGATCTAGGGAACTCTCAAGCTTCTCCATAGTGACCTGGTTGCATGATTCCTTAAATAATTCCAAAAGAGGGCGCTAATCTGCCTTCAAAAAAAATATTTTGAAGGCCTAGTCTCTATTTTAACCTGAAATACTGCAATAATTAAAAATTAAAAATAACAAAGTTACACAACATTTTTTGTATAATTTTCAATGGCAAAAATAGACCATAATTATTGCATAAATATAAAAAAAATACCATCAAATCATCTCAAAATACAAAATTAAAAGGAAAAAATATTATTGAAGAAAAATAAATTGCATTGGTTTTACTGGGGTGGAGGAAGTTTCATTTTTAGGTGTCCGGTCACTTATGACAACCAATGCAACCCTTAAAAAATACGACTGATGTACCGACAACAAGGTCCAGGCTTTATTAATCTTACATGCGGGAACTGGAAAGTCACTTTGCCTAATCTTCACGGTACTTTAAACCATGATGGAAACACAGACAGCAACAGGACTGGGGGAAAAAAATTCCTGGGGAAAAAAGTTCCTCGACTAGTCTGTGCAACCCCTACTCTGAAACACGGCCCTTAATTCATCAGAATTGAATTGGTCTATCAATACCCAGGTGTAGAGGAAACTGTGCATGGTTTTACATTCATTACGGTCCATTGCTTACTCAAACCTAGCCTAACATGAACCATAATTAAAGAGTCCATCGAGGAATGTCTTAAGTAATTATAGCTTCTTTAGCAACAGAATAATCTTGCGTGAAATCTTCTTAACATGATTTATTATGAAAGGAATTGCCTCAAAGCACACGCTTTATCTTTCCTCGAGGCTCATTGATTCGACGCTGTTTTAAGTCTTCGTTCTAACTGCAGGCATTCCGTCAAACATTGATCCATCCTCCGCAGAACCGTTTGGGGGGAAAGGGCAAGGTCCCTGTATGGAAGCACCACACCAACTGGTCAATTCCCTGAAGGGAGAGGAGAGTGTCCACAGCGCTACAAGAGCCTGGTGCTATTCAGAGAGGATGAATCAGCGCAGCTCAATTGAACTTGGTGGTTTGCTGATAACCGTTGAAAGAAAGAACACCAACAAGCTTTATCTGTGCTGTAAAACATCCAGTTGTGGACTCCGACGGTCATTTGGGTTTGAGATGTCGCAGGCACCATGTAGTCTTTCACACTTGGACATTATATATATATATATATATATATATATATATATATATATATATATATATATATATATATATATATATATATATATATATATATATATATATATATATATATATATATATACACACATATCAAAGCCCACACATTAAAAATGTGATATTCTGAGAATGTTCCAATTGTTGCCATGGCAAATGGAGGTTCGGTGAGGGCGCTCGACAACTTGATGCAAATGACAACGGCTACACTCTAATTGGCTCTAACCAATCTAACCAATATTAGCAAATGTTGTCAAACAAAAGGAAACCTTTTAGCTTTCATGTTTACCGTGCATTTGAAGAGCAGCACAAACGTCCAAATGAAAAGAAAATAATTGCAAGCATAATCTTTGGACAAAAGCACAATTGTATAGTTAGGTTAGGTAACCAACACTAGAGATCAAACATATAGAATTTGGAAAGAAGCATCTGGAGAAATATATATACAGTCTATGCGAATTCCAGTCTTCGCATTTGATTGGCTGAGTGGCGTTCCAATAGCCTGGCTCCGCCCTCCACGCTCAATTTTCCTTTTCCTTCAGTCATGTGTGTGGGAAGCAAAAAAAATGTGGGTGGATCCTCTGTCAGAAAGTTTTCGATACCATTTACATTAACTACAAATATACCGCCTTGTTTGCTAAACGTCTGGTTGGGAAAGACAAAATTACGGAAATCACTGTATCATTGAGACCGGCAATAGTGTTGGGGTGAGACGCATGGCATCAAGTTTTGACGCAAATCGACCCGCGGTTCGAATCGGCCTTTTGCCGAACTCACTCTACTCCCTTTTCCCATCACATATCAGATCGGAAAGGCATTTATTTTCAATAAAAATTAAGAAAATATTAGAAAAGTGGAAATAACGCGTCTAACGTGTTTAATAATAAGTGTTTATCGATTAGGGGTAGGTAAACAAACATGTGCTGAATTAGAGACGATAAAAGTGAGTGAGTCCAATATCATTGATCGTAAAAAGTGGGTGGGCCAGCCGAACTTAGCCCCGCCCACAACATTTGAGCTCAGGCAGTTCGGTCTGGACTTGATCTGTAGAGAAGTAATTATGCCCGAACAGAAACTGTTCGAACCAATGAAATTGTCAGGGCGGGCTTTATACGATGATGGACAGATGATAAACAGTAACATCATCATCACGTCATCAAAGGCGATTGGGTTGAATTTGTTCTAATCCTAAACGGAGAACTTGTTCGTATATGCGTTCACCTTTACTATTTCTCTCAGAAATGATGATCAGTGTTGGTCAGTACTCCGTGTATCCTTAAACTCTTTTTTACAACACCGGCAAAGATCGTTTACACTCATCTTACTTATTCCAGCGTGCGTGCAGACAGGGTTGCCAAGTTTTTACAACAAAACCCGCCCAATTGCTACTCAAAACTAGCCAAAAACTAGGGGTTCTCCGGAAAAAAATGGCATTTGGGGGGTAAAATATGTTATTTTGGCAGGGCTTCCTGCTAAAATTTGCATTCCTGGGTCGGTATATCACATAATTGGGGTCGCTTCAACCCGCGGACTTGGCAACACAGTGCAGTTGAGTTCTGTTGACATTTGACAACTAGCGTTATGCGTCGCTCCGTTGCTCTGATTGGTTGTAGGTCTATCCAATTGAGGTCTTTCCTGGTTCAGTTCAGACTCATATTCTGACTAGAATTGAGTATGACGACGTCAGGTTAGGGTGGGTCTTGTCCAACCCACATACAATGGTTCCGACGCCCATGCCTTCAGTGCGTCGTCTGGGTTTGCGTTATATTCGCTGGTTTTCTCCAGACACATTTTAACCAATCAGAGAACAGAGGGAGTGGCTGAGAGCGATGCCGTTGATGTTGTGCGCTAGTTTGAGTTGTAGTTCAATAATGGCGGCAGAGAAAGATGCGAGGGAAGACATTCGGTCCGTTGTGGCAACGCTATATCCAGAAGTTAAAGCCGGAGCAAGAGCAATCTTTGCTGAGTTTTGTTGGCGGCCATGATTGTTGTGGCCCTCCTCCTCACGGGGTTCGGGAAAAGATTGATTTTCCAGCTCTGTTAGTGGTGAAGGATTTGGCGAATGCTAGTGATGCTAAGCTGATAGTTGTCGTCGTCTCCCCTCATACGTCACAAACGTTAGCGATTGGTTATGGCAGATCCAATCGTTTTAAACTTCAACAGAGTTCCCGCCTTCAAGGAAGTGAGCGCTTGCCAATGGAGAGTGGCCAGACTCTCTGAACAAATGAAATGTATGAATAGGACCAGGCTAGCGTTCCAAGACTGCAGATCTATAATAGTACAGCAGCGCTGCATACGTTCACTGTTTGATGTCTTATCCGACTCTTTCTGCAGGTTTCATGGTTATGCCAATTTGGGTGCTCTTCATTCGAAGGCTGCAAATATAAGCTGTCACATCACCAAGCGCCATCAAAGACCATCTCAATTTGAAGGATCCTTGGAAGTCAGCATTCCTTTTGCATCCTTCAATTGGCTTTTTTTGAAGGAGACATCAGATGAATGCATTTTCGTGATGCCCCAAAAGGCATTCCTATGCAGATTAGGAATTTGCTGGATTTTGTTGAATGGACGGCTTCTAACGGTCTAATCCGATTCAATGATCTAAGCTAAGCTATGCTAAAAGTGCTACCGCCAGACCCGGAGATCGGCTGAATGGATTCGAAAACGGTCAAACTCAACTTGGAAAATGGAAAATTTCAAAAAAAGTGGTGTTCCTTTAAAGGGATATTTCACCCAAAAACGAAATGTTTATGTTGATCTGCTCACCCCCAGGGCATCCAAGGTGTGTTTGTTTCTTCAGTCGAACACAGATGAAGATGTTTAACTCCAGCCGCTGCAGTGTGATAGTCGTATAATGATGTCAATGGGGATATTTTAGAGTATGAGAGCAATGAGAGTAAAAACACACAGACATACAAATCCTTATTAAACCATGCGGCTCGTGGCGACAGATTGATGTCTGAAGACACGAAACCATCGCTTTCTGCGAGAAACCCAACAGTATTTGTTATTTTTTTACCTCTTATCAGACGAATGTCATCTAGTTTTCCCAGCGCCATAACTTCCGGCGAATAAGGTCAAAATACTGGCGAGATCAAAGATATATATACATAGATGCCTCATTCGACCGATCCGCGCAGGCACTAATGAGGAATCTATATATATATATATATCTATAATCATGCCGGTATTTTGACCTTATTCACCAGAAGTGATGCCGCAGGGACGGCTGATGCAGAGCGATTGAAAAAAATTAAATACATTTTTATATATGGGTATTTTTCTTACACAAACGCATCGATTCGCTTCAGATGGCGTTTATTAACACCCCGGAGCCGCGTGGAGCAGTTATTCGATGGACAGATGCATTTTTTATGGACTATGGTCATATAGACCTCAGATGACTTGAGGGTGAGTAAATCCCAAATTCATTTTTGGGTGAACTATCCCTTTAATGATTGTTATCAACCCGATTCTCACTCCCAAGGCGTCAAAATCTGAAGCATGGTCAAGTGCCTTCCCCGTCACAATGAAGACGCTAAAGGAGACCTTAGTATCGACGCGCAGGTGCTACATTGACGGCGATGACTCATCGACTCATCAGTTTAAACTGACCCACACCACCACACCTGTCCCTAACTCTACCCGTATCCCACCTCAGTATCAGCAAAGGTGTTTTGCAATACAATTTGAACACAGTACGTACATTGTACTTATTTTTTGATGTAAGTACATAGTAGTTAAGGCCACCTAATATAAAGTGGGGCCGTAATTTTAAACCTTACTAGGCTGTACTAAAGTACGGCGATGACTCATCGATGTCTCATAATTATTCATGAGACTGCGTGTCTTTGTCCTATGAGAAGTTGATGGGCATTTTCCTCTGCCTGGCACTTCAAACAGTGAGGCACACAGTAAGTGAGAGATCCATTAATGGATCCAAAACGAGTGTTTTTCCACTTTGTATGAGTTTCTGCGTTACCTACGTCACTAGGCCCTTTTTAGGGCAAAATACCGGCGTGATCATTGATATATAAATAGATTCCTCATTAGTGCCTGCGCGGATCGGTCGAATGAGGCATCTACGTATATATATCTTTGATCGCACCAGTATTTTGACCTTATTCGCCGGAAGTTATGGCGCTTGGAAAACTAGATGACATTCGTCTGATAAGAGGTAAAAAAAAAAACAAATACTGTTGGGTTTCTCGCAGAAAGCGATGGTTTCGTGTCTTAAGACATCAATGTGTCGCCACGAGCCGCATGGTTTAATAAGGATTCGTATGTCTGTGTGTTTTTACTCTCATTGCTCTCATACTCTAAAATATCCCCATTGACATCATTATACGACTATCACACTGCAGCGGCTGGAGATAAACATCTTCATTTGTGTTTGACTCAAGAAACAAACACACCTACATCTCGGATACCCTGGGGGTGAGCAGATAAACATAAAAAGTTTGTTTTTGGGTGAACTATCCCTTTAAAGATCACCTGCCTCAGCATCCTCATTCAGAATTACACAAGCTTATCTTGGTATGTCTGCTCGGCTGACACATGGATGGACCAACACGTGTACATCAAAACAGGAAAAAACAGGAAAATTGGGAGAAAAACAATAAATGTGCGTAAACAGCAGGGTGACTCACAAGCCACACACACCATTAATCTGTGACATCACACTCCCTTGAGAGGGACTGTAATGGATGTGCAGAAGTGCAGGGGTTTCTCACATCTGAAAGCAATTGCACTTTGAAAGAGTCAGCACATTTAAAGCCTTTGAGCTTGGTATTGTATGGCATGGTGTCCTATTATGCTTGTTCACACCGTTATCTTTCTTTAGTGTGTCATTTTTTCTGTTTGAGCATGAAAAGGTCTGCAAAGTTACAAAGCCACTCCAAAGGGAGTTATTCTCTATATCAGTGCGCACCGTTTCTGAACTCCATGAAACACCTTGAAGAGTTTTCTTCCAGGATGAACACGTCACAATATATTACTCATTAAAAAAATGACACGCAAACAAAGGGCGAGGTTGAGGTGCATTAGTAGTGTGTTGTTGTCGCCATTCCCAAGAGATGAGGTTTATCACACTGTGCGATTTATGTTTGTTCCTTGTCAGACTGTACGAACATGATTCCCACTGTAAGCCATGTCACACTGTAAGATCTCAGTTGTCATTAATGTCAGACTGTACGATAGTCAAGGCGCGCTAAAAACGGATGCACGCAAGAAAACCTGTCCAGAGTTTTATATCATCAATCAATGACGCGTGCCTGTGAGCTGCATTAAGGTCCTTTCACATTGGACACGATTTTGCGCAATGGTTTTATTTTTTGGATCAGCTGTTTTTGTGCGTGCTGCGAAAAAACGACGTTTATTTTTTTCATTTCGATGTCGATTTATTTAAAACTCTCGCAGCGACAGAAAAGGCTTAAACCAATCACATACAAGGAAACAAAGGTCACGAAATGTCCAGTTGATGTCATTAGCTATTCAATCAACATTAAGCTTTGCCAGATATGGAGTTTCTCACGAGATTACAGCTGCAGATGTGTTTGCCCACTGTAGGCGACAGACAACGATAACATCACCTTTCGAGTTCAAACTCATTGATTTTTTTTCTAAACCTTATGTTCGCGACTATAGAAAGTGAATGTGTTTCGTCAGTACGTCTGTGGCACTTAAATGTTTACATTGTGACTCGACTGGAAACACAGCTGCTCCGGATCGACTGGTTTCTAAAGTGTGTGTTTGTCTCTGGAGGAGCTCCTCAAATTGTCCCATGGACATTCGAAAGCAAATGCGGAAGCGGCCATGATAAAGTTTTAGCTCCTGTACAAGATTAGCATACTCCCCTTCAGACGCTCTGTTCTTTAAGACTGGGTGCACACAAAACTTTCTTTTCGGTCTTTTAAATCAAATGAAAAGCTCGTCTTCACTGGACGATGAAGTGTCCGTGTTTTCTCAGCTCTCGCCGTGAATGTTTTGGGATGATGGAGCTCTGAAACGTAACAGACGTCGCAAATTTGTGTCGCAGCTTTTGACGTGAACTATTTGCACGCAAAATATTTGCTTTTTTAACAATTCACTGATGCGTCCAGGTCCATGCGTCACACTCTGTCAACCATTAGTTTGGTCTAAACGCAACTCCACTCGTGTTTAGCTACAGGACAGCAAATGCGAGTAAATTTTCTGTCATCATTGCAGGACTGTGAAATGAAGTGTGCAAAGTAACATAGCAACTGTGTGAAAGTGAATAGCACATAACTGGCACAATAGCGGTATAAACATACAAATCTATTGGTACAATATGCGTCACATGACTAAACATGCGTCATCCTTTTCAAATACCTCTGTCTTCACAGTCCACACTACGACACCAAGACGGCGTCTCAGCTTGGACGGAAGGCCAAAAAAGGATGCGTTTTCAAACGTGTGGACATGGCCTTTATTTCAAGCACAAAACTCCTCAAATCCAGTAAAAAAAAAATTATGTATTCGTGGTTCAAGTGTGACAAAAGTACTTGGACCATGCTGATGAACACTCAATATTAATGAGTTTCGGGTCAAAATGACCCGAAGGAAGGATGAGGGGAGCGTTCAGACAGAAGGTTAAGAAACGTGCTGCAAAAATGTAAATTATAAGACAAATTATGATTTTTTTTAACATTAATGATTGAATAATTAAAAGTGTTCTAGTAGACCCCATAAACCAAACTATGCACTTGTATATGAGCCTAGGATCCTAGATTTTACAAGAAAATGCTATTTCAGTTTAATTCACATTTAATTCAATGTGTAACTTGTCATTTGTTTGGATTATTTGAGAAACTTACCAGCAATTTCTGAGTGAAAATTGTCGCAATTGTTTCATTCTTGCTAAGGCGTGCATCCATTTTGGGACTCAAACCCACAACCTTTTGGTTACCAGTCCAGCTCTAACCCCTTAACTGTCACCGTCCCACTGGCGGGACGCTTGGTGCTCTTTTTTTTGATTGCCTTTTTTTTTCGTATCATATATTTTAGTAATTATCATAAATTAGGTATCATTCGAAAGCTTACAAACTCAAAATTCATCCTGTGAAAATTGAAATTGGACGTTTCGTTACCATGGAAATGGTACTTTAAATTCTTTTAGCAGGCTCCTCCCCCTAGTGGGCGGCATCATGTTTCATATTCCAACATTTATTTGAACTACTTTATAATCAAAATCTTTTCTAATCTTGACAACACACATATCGTCGGAAAGGTCTGAGTCTCAAGGGTCCATATTTGGTGACTGTTTTGTGATGGAAGTGACATTTGGACAGAAAATTACAGGAAAATGCATCAAAAAAACAATCAATGGAATTTCAATGACACCCAGTGGCTATTTTTGTAAAATATATATTTTATATAAAATAAAAAATATTTAGTACAGTATTTTTCTAACTTTTTCATACTTTCATATTTTGAATTGCTTTCTATTTACTGCAGCAATAATCTGCCGAGTGTCGTCTTTAAAACGAGATCAAACTTTGCTCTATATTCCAAAGCATTCTTGAATTACAGCCCTTTAAGTTTGGATAGTGCATTTTAATGTGTATTCTCAGTTAAGGGGTTGTGACAGTTAAAGGGTTAAGTTTACTGTAAAAAAAATAAATAATAATAATTCAACCAGGATTCAATTAAATGGAGCCGGCTCCTTGTTATGATTGAACGAGGCCAACTTGAAAAGTGACTAAAAATCAATCACAGCCAAATTGGATATCCTTGAATCTGCATGAGATTGAACACAAAAACTGTGTAATTGAGATTCTCACATGAGTGTCCAGATAGACGATGATGTGATTTGTAAGGGTCTAAATAAAGACTCAAAGCAGAGAAACCACAGGCATTTGAACAAAAGCAAGAGGGATTCAAGCTCAGAATCCAAAGATCTGCTGTTGAAACGGATCTTGGATCTCTCCGGCTGCAGATTTGGACAGATCAGTCCTCTAAACAGATTTAGATGTCATTCTGTTCCATGGATTAGGCGTCAGATGTGAATTCACACGTAATAAGCTTTTAAACTAATGAACAAATGGCATAAATGTGTCCTTGTATCTCAATCCTTCGTTCAGTTATGCAAATGATCACTCAAACAAATAGCTTGTTGGTCTAAATTAATTCAATTATGACACCTATTTCCACACAGTTGATGTATTTGAACTTAAGTTATGTTAATTGTACTGATGAGTCAAATTAATGCTAAGTGAATGAAATCAGACCAATTTCATTTGACGTATTCTGTGAATGTTTCCTGAGCTTTATTCATTTGCTGTTGAGACGGGTGCCCTTATGCAGAGTTGCCGTGTGTTTTCTGCATTTTTAAGAAAATGGAAAGACCTGTTTGAGTTATAGACTGTATATATGGATGTAGTGTCCGTGACGTCACTCATAGGATTCTGAAGAGCAGTTTTGAAGTGTAAAGTCGGGTCGAGCTGGCCGTCGCCATCTTGTCGAGTCACTCCCGGATTACAGAAAATGGGCAAAGAGGCGTCCGGGACGTGGGCGGAGCTTATGACTAACAGACAGCAGACAAACGGCAATCCACCTGTCACTCAAAGTGGCCACGCCCTTAATTATGCAGAACTTTAAGGCTTTATATAATGTAAACGAATGAGTTATAAATAAATTCCCCCCCTCACAGTATATTATTAAACATTTCGTTAGGCACTTTATTTCCACGTTTAGAACAATTTTTTCATTTTTATTGAAGGTAAATGCCTTTCTGATGTGATTTGTGATGCGAAAAGGGAGACGAGCGAGAGTCAAAAAGGCGGATTCGAACCTGGGTCGATCGTGTCACAACCAAGACCTTTAAGCCTTATGTGGCGTTCACACCGGACGCGAATGACGCAAATAAATAGCGCTATTCGCATAAAGTTGGACGCTTGAACATTTTGAGTTTACTCGCTTCATTCGCACGTGACATTCGCGTCATGGGAGGGGCTTCTGCCAGAGGCTCGTCTCGTTGAGAAATGGCTGACATGGGCTGTGTTCACACGTCTTTTTTGTTAAAATTCTACTGTTAATGTGTGACAAAACATAGTTTTAAGACTTTTTCAGGCGATAATGTAGTTGTTTAAAGGTCAAATCTGTGGTTTGTTTATAAAGAGAGCGTCTATTTGAACATGTGATCTGGTGTGTATGGAGTTGTGAGCTGAAGTGGAATAATTCGCGCATATCGCGCGAAGGTGGACGCTTGAACATTTTGAGTTTACTCGCTTCATTCGCGCGTGAAATTCGCGTGTGACAACTACACAACAGACGCGAATTCGCGTCATGGGCTTCTGCCCTATATGAGCCTATATGAGCCAGCTCGTCTCGGTCACTTGACGTCTTTTTTGTAAAAAATGCTACTATTAATGTGTGACAAAACGTAGTTTAAAGACTTTTTCAGGCGATAATATAGTTGTTTAAAGCTCAAATCTGTGGTTAATTTATAAAAAGAGCCTATTTGAGCATTTTATCTGGCGTTTTCGGAGTTGTGAGATCCAGGCGATCAGTGACATTCCGCGCTCGTTTACCCGGTGAGACCCGCCTTTCCTCGGCTAGTCCTTCTCACATTTGCCGCTGGCTCTGGCTCTTTTTTTCTGCTCCTGTCTCGTTGTGAAATGGCTCACTTGGCTCACAATAACTCACTTTCTTCCAAGCAAGATCCTTTTTATTCCTTTATTCATTTTATTCCTGTTCCTGTAGTGATAGGATGATGTATCATACAGCTCTGGGTATCCACATATGGCCACAATTATCTTGTCCTCCATTGTCGTTCGGATTTATGCCTCCGCTTGTAAATACGTCACTACTAGAGCAAGCTCGTGATTGGTTAACGCACGTTCAAAACGCTCAATTTGCGTCATTCGTGCCGCCTCAATCGCGCGAATCACGCAAATCTCGCCGCCTGAATCGCACAAATCGCGCCGCAGAATGCCATTTCGCGTCTCTGCATTGACTTAACATGTAAATCACTCGCGCGAATCGCATCCGGTGTGAACGCACCATAACGCTGGCTCTGATGTCTCTGTGGCGTCTCGAGCTATAATTCGCCTTGTAACCGGCGATCTTTGCTCTCATGGATCTATAATTTGTTCCCTGGCAAATCGTTTAGGCTGAGGGTAAAGTGAAGTTTCATTACTTTTTTATTTTTAGGCTTTAACTTTAGGGAGGGAGATTGACAGTCATGTTTAGCTTCTTCCATTTTCTAATGATTGCTCCAACAGTGGACCTTTTTTCACCAAGCTGCTTGGCAATTTCCCCGTAGCCCTTTCCAGCCTTGTGGAGGTGTACAATTTTGTCTTTAGTGTCTTTGGACAGCTCTTTGGTCTTGGCCATGTTAGTAGTTGGATTCTTACTGATTGTATGGGGTGGACAGGTGTCTTTATGCAGCTAACGACCTCAAACAGGAGCATCTAATTTAGGATAATAAATGGAGAGGAGGTGGACATTTTAAAGGCAGACTAACAGGTCTTTGAGGGTCAGAATTCTAGCTGATAGACAGGTGTTCAAATACTTATTTGCAGCTGTATCATACAAATAAATAGTTAAAAAATCATACATTGTGATTTCTGGATTTTTTCTTTAGATCATGTCTCTCACAGTGGACATGCACCTACGATGACAATTTCAGACCCCTCCATGATTTCCAAGTGGGAGAACTTGCAAAATAGCAGGGTGTTCAAATACTTATTTTCCTCACTGTAAATCACTCGTGCGAATCGCGTCATTCGCGTCCGGTGTGAACGCACTGTTACGCTTTACTGACTACACCACTGAAAACATTGAACTATGAGTGTTTTTTCATTTTGTTTTGCCCAAACAGGCATTGTTTGGCGGAGCTAGTGTGAATAGCACTTGCCAACAAGGCAGGCGATTTACACTTGGTGTGAATAGACACTCCGTTACTAAAAACACATTAAACGGCACTTAATTTCCACATTTACTCTCCCAATCCATCCCTATGCAATCCTATAAATCCACTGGCCAGTTTCAGTCAATGCAATATAAATTATTCATGTAGTCCCAACACAAATGGCTAATATTAACATTTTACACATTTAACGTAATGCAATTGAGTGCAAAAGCGAAAAAAATATATATTTGTGTGTTTCATCTTATTTTAAAACTGAGCAAACAGCTTTTTTTGAATGCACTGAACATCAAAACAATGTTGGTTTTAGAGGGAAAAGGACCGAGCGGAAAAGGTAAGGTCTTACCGGCGGGGTTGTGTTCTGAGATGTTCTGAAGGCACTGCAGTTTAATGTCATACAGCAGGAGAACTTGTTCCTGAGCTGTTAAGCCTCCTTCAGAGTCCAAATGCTGCCCGGAGACCAAAAAAAAAAACAACAGGAATTAACGGAGACCTCCAATCCGAGTTTTAAAGCGTTATAAATAAATGAAAAGCATCAGAAGACATTAGCAATTGAGCATTTTCCATGTTCAAACTTTCGCAATGAACCTGATAAGACATCTCATTATGTTCAACATAATATTGTATTACATGTTTTAGGCTTTACATTCAAATAAAAGGTGAAGATGATGTGAGATGAGGGTGTAAAAATCTTACCTGTGCTTCGACTGAAGTACCAAGCAGAACTTGGACAAATATCCCCAGTGCTATAATCCACATTATGATAATAATACTTGTACAAATGGACTATTTTCTCAGTGGTTTCTCTGTGCGTGAAGCTCTGTGTGTGCCGATCCTGCATCTCCAGTCCATACTCGCACTGGAGAATGAACTCCGCATCTGCTGAGAGAGAAGAGCATTGAATACCACCACCCACAGGAGAAATACTCCTTCAGACTAAAAGAGAGATGGTTCACCTCTGCGCATTCCCCCTCCTGAAACACATGCAAAATGACCAGCTGTATAATGTTACACAAACTCTGCCCTGAAGGCTGATTTTTGGTGGAGTGTGAAGCCCACTTTCAAGACATCTTCATAAAGTTTCTCTCTCTCTTTCGGTCTCTCCGATCTCTGTATTTAAATCGTCTTTACTCTGCTGGGATTTTGCACCCGCCTCTGCATTCTGGGCAGCGCACCACATGTTGCCATTGTTTTATTTGAATCATATTTATTTGGGTCGTCCATCCTTCTCAGATTAGTGCTGGATACAGAAATGTATACTTAGAACTGTTATTTTATATTTTTGTGTATCTTTCACTAAATGTGCGTACGCACAAATTTGTGTGTGAAATCTGCTTAACTAATAAATCATGACTCATCAATAACTTTCATTCTCAAATGACTCTGGGTGGCCTGATAGACGTGTGTTAACCCTTGTGCGGTCTTCGTTTGGGAATTACACTCGGGGTCCTCCTTGGGCTCCAGGCAACAAAATGTAATTTTGTAACAAAACAATTGTGTTTTTTTTAGAACAAATGTAATTTTACTCTGTTTATTAATGTTTTTACTCAACATCTGTGCATATTTTGGAGTATTTATAAGTAAGGAATAATTGACAACGGGCCGTTCAATTATTATAATAATAATGCACACCCGAGTTCGCGTCGTGACCGTTATGTGGCGTTCACACCGGACGCGATTCGCGTGAATAATTTGCGCTTATCGCGCGAAGGTGGACGCTTGAACATTTTGAGTTTACTCGCTACATTCGCGCGTGAAATTCGTGTGTGACAACTACACAACAGACGCGAATTCGCGAATTCTATATGAGCCTATATGAGCCAGCTCGTCTCGGTCACTTGACGTCTTTTTTGTAAAAAATACTACTATTAATGTGTGACAAAACGTAGTTTAAAGACTTTTTCAGGTGATAATATAGTTGTTTAAAGCTCAAATCTGTGGTTAATTTATAAAAATAGCCTATTTGAGCATTTTATCTGGCGTTTTCAGAGTTGTGAGATCCAGGCGATCAGTGACATTCCGCGCTCGTTTACCCGGCGAGACCCGCCTTTCCTCGGCTAATCGCGCGAATTGTGTCCGGTGTGAACGCACCTTTACACCTCAAATAATTGAACGCCCCGGAGTCAGTTATTCCGCTTATACTACGGTTACCACACCTCAAGACATCGATCCGAAGATATATTTAAAGGGATTCGTCCCGTTTTTGTACTTAAATCGCTATTGTGAGTAGGACTATTTCTTCCGCGTCTCATCCAACGGCTCTTTTGCTAGTTCCGAAACGTCATTTTAAAGCTGTTAACGAAGGCTTGAGCCGTTGATAGCATTCTACTGCAGTTATTAATAAAGTTATTAGAAAGAGAGAGAGAGAGAGAGAGAGAGAGAGAGAGAGAGAGAGTGCTTGTGTGAATTAGGCTGCCTCTGTGCGTCTCTAAACAGCTGTTATTACCTCGCTAGTGAAAAAATGTCACGTGTAGCCTTTAAGTTGCTCCACTATATAGGCTAACTGATCAATGGTCAGGGCAGCGCTGACACCTTTAGTGCAAACTGTAGTGTGTGTGCGAGTGTGTGATTTCAGTAATGAGACAGAGAAGCTTGCCTTTGATGTCCGCTTCCGTCTGTTGGTTTTCATCTGGACTGTCTAATACTGCTGCCGCCCAGTTGTTGAACGTTTTATATTCACCGTAAATATTAAGATTTACTTTAGGAAAATCGTCTGTCATATTGGTGTTTTTTAGTCCTGTAATGTCCGTTATTACAGTTAACTGTGCGAAGTGATATGGAACTGTAATGCGGTCAAGAGCTGCCTGGAACTACGTTCGCTGTGCGTCTCCCAGAAAATAATTGCACACCTCAGAACGTTCATCAGCCAATCAGATTCAAGCATTCAACGGCCTCGTAGTTTATAATTGTTTCATTTATATAAATAAATGTAAAAATATATTTTTTAATGGATTTTCACACAAAATCATTTTTTAATGTAAAATTCACTTTATAAAAGACCCACATTTCTAACTTTCATAGGTGGGGATATCATGGATAATTTGACATGGTTTAGTGTAAGATTTTGACCATCTTTTGGAAAATACAGTAAAAAAAAAAAAAGAAGACTTTTACTAGTAAATGGCTGCAGAGCTGACATGTTGGATTCATATCGAAATGTTATGAAATCACAATTATAACAATTCAAATTAATTAATATTAATATTATATCACACCCTTAGAAAACGTCATGTTTGCTGAGAGTGACGAAAGGAAATGGTGGGACTTTTTGAATTTGAAGATCGAGGTAAAGTGCACTTTTTTTGTCTTCTGGGAAATATGTAAGTGTCTTCAGTTGCTTCCGAAGGGCAGTACTAAATTACATTTGTTTTATATGTAAACAAAATAAGAAAAAAATCTTCATCCTGTTATTTTCACCCCCCGGCTCCTAATGCATCATTGAATGTGTCAACCTTTTTTGTAATAGTTGTGTTTGAGTCTCTCAATCGTCCTCATGCAGTCGCTGCTGGAGACGGTGCAGATATGCAGAAGATGCTGAAAAACTAAGAATTTGAAAACCTGGAGGATTTTTCTGGAAGACGTTGGGCAGTTTAACTGCAGGACAAACAAGAGACTCAAGAACAACGACACACACACACACACACACACACACACACACACACACACACACACAGCCGTGGATCATCAGAGAACGACACACACACACACACACACACACACACACACAGCCGTGGATCATCAGAGAACCACACACACACACACACACACACACACACACAGCCGTGGATCATCAGAGAACCACACACAAACACACACACACACACACCCACACAGCCGTGGATCATCAGAGAACGACACACTCACACTCACACACACAGCCGTGGATCATCAGGGAACGACACACTCACACACACACACACACAGCCGTGGATCATCAGAGAACGACACACTCACACTCACTCACACACACACACAGCCATGGATCATCAGAGAACGACACACACACACACACACAGCCGTGGATCATCAGAGAACGACACACTCACACTCACTCACACACACACACAGCCGTGGATCATCAGAGAACGACACACACACACACACACACACAGCCGTGGATCATCAGAGAACGACACACACACACACACACACACAGCCGTGGATCATCAGAGAACGACACACACACACAGCCGTGGATCATCAGAAAATGACACACTCACACACACACACACACACACACACACAGCCGTGGATCATCAGAGAACCACACACACACACACAGCCGTGGATCATCAGAAAATGACACACACACACACACACACACAGCCGTGGATCATCAGAGAACCACACACACACACACAGCCGTGGATCATCAGAGAACCACACACACACACACACACACAGCCGTAGATCATCAGAGAATGACACACACACACACACACAGCCGTGGATCATCAGAGAACGACACACACACACACACTCACAGCCCTCTTATTTTGTTAAAATTATTAACATTGGGGTGTGTAAACTTTTGAGCAAGACTGTATACTGATGAGCCAAAACATTATGACCACCTAACACTGCCTAATACGCTGTTGGTCCACCGTGTGCTGCCCAAAACAGCGCCGACCTGCCGAGGGACCCTACAAAATCCCTGAAGGCGTCCTGTGGTGTCTGGTACCAAGATGTTAGCAGCAGATCCTTCAAGTCCTGCGAAGTGGAGGACTTGTGGATCGAACTTGTCGGGCCAGCACATCTCACAGATGCTCGATTGGACTGAGATCTGGGGAATTTAGAGGCCGAGTCAAGTTCCTCAAACCATTCCTGAACAGTGTGTGCCGAGCGGCCGTGTGTATTATCCTTCTGAAAGAGGACACAACCATCAGGGAACACCTGTGGGGATGTACCTGCAGAACAGTGTGTGCATCCTGGTGCCATCAGAGTCATACTGCTAGTACAAACTCCCTGTGAGCCGAGAGAGAGATACAGGACCCTTTAATAAGCCCTGTGTGAAAGTGTTGATGAATAGTGTGTGTGTGTGTGTGTACAACCTTTTGCTTCCACTAAACCAAGCGTGAGCGTGGAGAATGTTAGAATCCTTTCCGCCACAAATGAAAGCAGAAATCTGTGATGTGCAATAACATTCATATGAAAATCACAAAGCGTCAACAATGAAATCTATAAAGCGCATGATTCATTTTTTTTTTTTTGCAATCATTTCTGAAATGTTAGCATGGCACGATACCTGAATATATTTCCCCCCTGCTTTGATCTTCACTAAAGGGGTTGTCATAGGAACCAGCAAATTTAGCAATTCGCGTCTGACTTTATCACTTCTTTGGGAGTTGCTTAATAAATATTTAAGGATGTGTGTGCAACATTTCTTGAAGTTGCTCTTTAAATAAGTGCTAGTTCCGATATTTCATTTTTGCAATGTTTGCAGAAAGTCCAGGATATATAATATTCTCTTTCTTCCTCTCTCCACATACTTTTCTTCACCATTTGCTTTTCCTTTCTGGATCTAAAAAAAAAGCAGATTCAACATGTTCGATCTGTAAAAACAGGCCCTGACGAATGAAATATAAGAGAGGATGTCATTTAAATATAAATTAACGTAATTTGATTGATTGTAACACAAAGTTGGGTGTTTCTGTCATGTCACACAATATAAAGACTAGCCTTAAGTAAATGACCTGCACAGAACATCACATTTACATTGCACTCTAAAAAACGCTGGGTTAAAAACAACCCAAGTTGGGTTGAAAATGGACAAATAGGGTTGTTTTAACCCGGCGGTTGGGTTAAATGTTTGCTTAAAACAACCCAATCGCTGGGTTTGTCCATTTTCAACCCAACTTTGGTTGTTTTTAACCCAGCATTTTTTAGAGTGTAAACTAGGGTGACCATATTTTGATTACCGAAAACCAGAGATACTCAAATTATACTCGAAGTTTACTCAAAGATTCCTTATAAATTTCAATGCATTTAAAGTATGTATGGATAGAAAATTGTCATACTAGGGCCAGGACAGGACTTGAAAACTGAACATGTCCTGGGAAAACAGGACGTTTGGTCACCCAATGAAAATTACTCTTCATATATTTCTGTAGAGATCAACTTTTATATAAAGAGATATGTATTATTTAGCATTTTTTCTGTAATTAATCGCAAGTTTTTAATATTTTGATATTGTAATAATTTCAGTTACTCTCCAAATTAATGTATAAAAGATTTAAAGACAGTATATTTTAAATATGTGTTGTAATGGTATGTAATACCATTTGTAATTTATGAATGAAGGCCGGTATCACTGATACTAATGTCTCTATGAAACATTAATGACTTACATTACAGTTTAACTGAACGCTCCCAATCTCAACATTTATTAGGCTTTAAAAAAAACTACTTTTAATTTAAGTGAACTTAAAACAATCTTTACATAAACCCATTATAATAAATGTTATTTTTACCTGTGGCCTTCCCTGTTAGACATATACAGAAATGTAATAGTTATCAAACACCTTTCTTAACTGCATAAATAATAAATGAAATATAGTTTAATCATCATTAAAGCTACACTTTCTCTGTTCCCGTTGTTCTGTGATGAGCATTAATATACAGGCATCATCAGTGCTACTGTCACTTTAAGAACGGCCGCGGATCTCATCTCCTCACAACTCTTTAAGTTCATTTAAGATGTTATTTAACTCATTTAAGTCTCCTAATATGAGAATACTCAAAATTCTCTGTGTTGTTGTTATTGTTTGTTCAAGAGCAAAAGAGAGCTCGATGTGAGCAGGAGACTAACGCGAGTCTGTCTGTGCGTCGAGTGTGTGTGTGTGTGTGTGTGTGTGTGTGGGCATGTTTTTGTGAAATATCAGGACACAAATGTGTATAATGACATGGGTATGACATAGGTATTACAAAAAGAGGGCGAAATATGAGGACGTTCCCCATGTCCTCACTTTTCAAAATGCTTATATTTCACACAGAATGAGGTTTTTTCACAGAAAGTAAACTGTGCAGTCTCCTGTGATGGGTAGGTTTAGGGGTAGGGGCAGTGTGTGTGTGTGTGTGTGTGTGTGTGATGGGTAGGTTTAGGGGCAGGGGCAGTGTAGGGGGATAGAAAATACGGTTTGCACGGTATAAAAACCATTACGCCTATGGAATGTCCCCACATTTCACAAAAACACCCCTGTGTGTGTGTGTGTGTGTGTGTGTGTGTGTGTGTGTGTGTGTGTGTGTGTGTGTGTGTGTGTGTGTGTGTGTGTGTGTGTGTGTGGAAACCGTAATGGTTTTTATACCGTACAAACCGTATTTTCTATCCCCCTACACTGCCCCTGCCCCTAAACCTACCCATCACACACACACACACACACACACACACACACACACACACACACACACACACACACACACACACACACACACACACACACACACACACACACACACACACACACACACACACACACACACACACACACACACACACACACACAGGGGTGTTTTTGTGAAATGTAGGGACATCCCATAGGCGTAATGGTTTTTATACCGTGCAAACCGTATTTTCTATCCCCCTACACTGCCCCTACCCCTAAACCTACCCATCACACACACACACACACACACACACACACACACACATGGGGAACGTCCTCATATTTCACCCTCTTTTTGTAATACCTATGTCATACCCATGTCATTATACACATTTGTGTCCTGATATTTCACAAAAACATGCCCACACACACACACACACACACACACACACACACACACACACCCCTTATGAAAATAAACCATGGTTTTACTACAAATAAAACCAAAAAACCATGGTTATTGTAATAAAACCATGGTAACCGCAAATTAACCATGGTTTTGCTTCTCTAACCATAGTTTAACCATGGTATTTGTGGTAAAACTGTGGTTATATAAATGGTATTCAATTAGCCAAAAAAACATGGTTACTACATTTTTACTACAATAAAACCATGATTAATTTTCGTAAGGGACACACACACACACAGACAGGACACTGACACACACACATGTTGGGTTTTCATGTTTTATGGGGACTTTCCATAGGCGTAATGGTTTTTATACCGTATAAACCGTATTTTCTATCCCCCTACACTGCCCCTGCCCCTAAACCTACCCATCACAGGAGATATTCTGCATTTTTACATTTTCAAAAAACATAATTTAGTCTGATTTATAAGATGTTTTCCTCATGGGGACCAAAAAATGTCCCCACAAGGACAAGGATTTCGGATATTGCCATCTTTGTGGGGACATTTTGTCCCCATAACGTAGGGTTTACCAGGCCACACTAACACAGACAGGACACACACACACACACACACACACACAGGACATTGACATACAGCGTTCTCTTGTCGCGCTTGGAAGCATTTACTTGAATAGGAGCGTGATCATGTAACGCTGGGCAAAAATTTATATAAAAATGGACGCTGCGTTATTTGCGTTAAATATTTTTTATGCGTTAAGCTGAAAAAATTAACCGCCCGCGTTAACGCGTTCATTTGCCCAGCCCTAGTTTTATTTGTTTGAAAATATATCACTTGTAGGCTACTTTGTACTTTCTTTAAAGGGTTAGTTCACCCAAAAATAAAACATTTCTCACGATTTACAAATAGTTGGAAACATTTGGGATATTGTAAGTACTCAACTGAACAAAATACACTCACCTAAATTATTATTAGGAACACCTGTTCAATTTCTCATTAATGCAATTATCTAATCAACCAATCACATGGCAGTTGCTTCAATGCATTTAGGGGTGTGGTCCTGGTCAAGACAATCTCCTGAACTCCAAACTGAATGTCAGAATGGGAAAGAAAGGGGATTTAAGCAATTTTGAGCGTGGCATGGCTGTTGGTGCCAGACGGGCCGGTCTGAGTATTTCACAATCTGCTCAGTTACTGGGATTTTCACGCACAACCATTTCTAGGGTTTACAAAGAATGGTGTGAAAAGGGAAACACATCCAGTATGCGGCCGTCCTGTGGGCCAAAATGCCTTGTTGATGCTAGAGGTCAGAGGAGAATGGGCCGACTGATTCAAGCTGATAGAAGAGCAACTTTGACTGAAATAACCACTCGTTACAACCGAGGTATGCAGCAAAGCATTTGTGAAGCCACAACACACACAACCTTGAGGCGGATGGGCTACAACAGCAGAAGACCCCACCGGGTACCACTCATCTCCACTACAAATAGGAAAAAGAGGCTACAATTTGCACCAGCTCACCAAAATTGGACAGTTGAAGACTGGAAAAATGTTGCCTGGTCTGATGAGTCTGGATTTCTGTTGAGACATTCAGATGGTAGAGTCAGAATTTGGCGTAAACAGAATGAGAACATGGATCCATCATGCCTTGTTAGCACTGTGCAGGCTGGTGGTGGTGGTGTAATGGTGTGGGGGATGTTTTCTTGGCACACTTTAGGCCCCTTAGTGCCAATTGGGCATGGTTTAAATGCCACGGCCTACCTGAGCATTGTTTCTGACCATGTCCATCCCTTTATGACCACCATGTGCCCATCCTCTGATGGCTACTTCCAGCAGGATAATGCCCCATGTCACAAAGCTCCAATCATTTCAAATTGGTTTCTTGAACATGACAATGAGTTCACTGGACTAAAATGGCCCCCACAGTCCCCAGATCTCAACCCAATAGAGCATCTTTGGGATGTGGTGGAACGGGAGCTTCGTGCCCTGGATGTGCATCCCACAAATCTCCATCAACTGCAAGATGCTATCCTATCAATATGGGCCAACATTTCTAAAGAATGCTTTCAGCACCTTGTTGAATCAATGCCACGTAGAATTAAGGCAGTTCTGAAGGCGAAAGGGGGTCAAACACAGTATTAGTATGGTGTTCCTAATAATCCTTTAGGTGAGTGTATATAACACTGGCCTAGTGGTGTTTGGATATTTTACTGAAAAAATGTTACATAGTGCAGCTTTAACTTTATTAAGTCTCCTGAGTGCTAATAGAGCAACCTTTGAGCAATCAAATGCTCATTAGCGGTGCACAGTAAGAGAGAGATTGACTTAAAAGAGTCAAGTACATGACATTTTAGCTCTAAAATGTGACTAATTTGTCTCATTAAATAATAAACAGCAGATTTGGCATTCAATTCTGGCCACGGTCCTCACAAAAAGAAGATATTTAGACATTTAAATGACCTTCGGGAAAATATCAGCATTTTTATGAGACCTCTCATTGTGCAAAAGTGCAAGTATGCACAATCTGCTTGATTTGGACACCCTCCCAATTGTTCACTGTCCATTTCCATAGCAACAAAACCACCTAAAAAACACAACTGGTTCCTTCATTCCTTACTGTAAACCTTGCATAAAGCTTATCTGAAACACACACCCACTCAGTCACACCTTTGAAGGCATGCACACGTATCATTACAATAAATGTAGTCTATTTACTCGTCTAGAATGAGTGAGTTCAATGGCCATATCCACACATTTTACATCTGATTTTAACATGATATGACATCATGGGCCATGTGCAAACTTGTTCAAGTCGAAATGGATCCATGTTGAGGATCTGGAAAGTCCGGGAAATGTCATTTCCAGTGAAATGTGTAATTATGCTTGTCAAGACTGTCACCTGTTAAGAGTAGGAGAGAGATTAATATGTAAGAGTGTTCATTCATGCTGAGAAGTAGAAAATAGATTGATAAATTGAGAGAGTTTTCCATCCAAGACTGGATTCATGGGTCAGTTTCCATCAGTGATTATTCAGCAAATGTTTATAAACTGTCCTTGTCTTATGATACGGTGGACGTCCTCTATGTATTTGTGGAAAAAAGAAAGAGAAACACTAAATTATTTGACCATGAAATAGGTACTCATGTCGTTTTTTTCAAAAGCTTTGTTCTGTTGAATTTTTCTGAAAGGTCCAGCACTTCATAGACGTTTAATTTTCATTCAAAGCATGAATAAACGTTCAAACACCTCAATTTAAACCCAAAATTCAGTCTTAAAAGGGACTAAGCACATTAACGTGTTAGTCGTGTGTTTTTGGACAGCGAGTAGCTAAATAATGAATGTGATCCCTGCTGAAAAATCCAGCTAAAACCAGCCTAAGCTGGTTGGCTGGTCTTAGCTGGTTTAAGCTGGAAGTAGCTGGTTTTAGCAGCCTGGCTAAACTGGTCTCCCAGCCTGATTTAGCTGGTTAAGTTGGTTTTAGATGGTCTCCCAGCCTGATTTAGCTGGTCAAGATGGTTTTAGATGGTCTCCCAGCCTGATTTAGCTGGTCAAGCTGGTTTTAGATGGTCTCCCAGCCTGATTTAGCTGGTCAAGCTGGTTTTAGATGGTCTCCCAGCCTGATTTAGCTGGTTAAGTTGGTCTTCCAGTCTGGACAAGTTGGTGGCCAGCTGCTTTTAGCTGGTCTCCCACCCTGGCTTATCTGGTCAAGCTGGTCTTCCAGCCTGGTTTAGCTGGTTTTAGCTGGTCTCCCAGCCTAACTTAGCTGATGAACATTTTACCTAATTACAAATTAATCAGAAAAAATAGGGACAGTCAGCCAGCCTGACCAGCTAAGACCAGCCTGACCAGCTAAAATCAGCGAAGACCAGCTAAAACCATCAAAGACCAACAATTACCCGCTAAGACCAGCCTGACCAGCTAAAACCAGCTAAGACCAACAATATCCAGCTAAGACCAGTTTGATCAGCTAAAACCAACAATATCCAGCTAAGACCAGTTTGACCAGCTAAGACCAACAATATCCAGCTAAGACCAGTTTGACCAGCTAAGACCAACAATATCCAGCTAAGACCAGTTTGACCAGCTAAGACCAGCCTGACCAGCTAAAAAAAATTTCAAAACCCCTCTAAAACCAGTCTGATAAACCAGCTATGACCAGGCTAGGAGACCAGCCAAAACCAGCCTGACCACCTTATGCTGGTTTAAGCTGGATTTTTCAGCAGGGATCAAATCCTTTAAGAAGTCATGGTGTTAATAATAGTTTTAAAGTTATCTCTCATTATATTTTAATGGTTTCACAAGATTGATTTTTAATTATATTTGGCGGTCAATGACGATCCAAAACAGCTTTTGAGCTGTAAGTCTATTGAACGCCCAATAGATGGCAGAATACACAAACACTTCGCATTTTAGCCCATATGTCAAACCCCCAACAGTATTTAATCTAAAATGATACCCTCACGTTGTTAAGACAAACGTCTTTCTTTATTTTGTCGAATACAAAATGAAAAATTCTGTAGAAAGTCTATTTTAACGACAGGGAATGGACGATTTTGAGTTTACAAGAGGCCACAAAATCACCATAAACTCCACACACGACTATTTCAACCTGAAACCGGACTAGTGAGTTAAACTTGAGAACCGGATCCATAATTCTTCTTCTTCTCCTTCTTTCTTCTGGAGTTTTATGCGGGTTTTATGACGGTTTGAAACCGGATCCGAAATAGGATAATGAGCGATTCAGCGCAAAGATTCGACTCAAATGAATCGTTCATTCACTTTTCTCCTGTAAACTCTGACAGGGTTTCGGAAAAATCGCTTTTGTTCAAAAATATTTATATTATTCAAAAGTTGTAACCACTTTTAAGATAGTATTATTGTGATACTTTATGATACCTGTGATTTTATATCATTTTGGGGGCATTTTGACGAGTTTAAGTCTACAAAAGGCCACAAAATCACCATAAACTAGTCCACACTATATTAGTCTTCAGAAATCATAAAAACCTTTGTGTGAGGACTGACATTTAAGTCACTATTATATCTGATAATCTTCCCCTCAAGTGGGCGGTTTGAAGGTTGAATTTGAAACCGGACTAGTGAGTTGAACTTCAGAACCATATCCATATCTTCTTCTTCTTCTTCTTCTTCTTCTTCTTCTTCTTCTTCTAGAGTTTTAATATCAGAATGATCAGAAATCATAAAAACCTTTGTGAGGAACGGACTGATATTTAAGCCACTATTAAATCTGATAATCTTCCCCTAAAGTGGGCGGTTAGCCTACCGTTGAACTTGAGAACCGGATCCCTTCTTCTTCTTCTTCTTCTTCTTCTTCTTCTTCTGGAGTTTTATCGCGGTTTGGATCCATTACTAGGCAACTATTCACCTCTAATGAGCGATTCATCGCAAAGATTCGACTCAAATTAATCGTTAGTTCATTTTTCTCTTGTAAACTCTGACATGGTTTCGGAAAAATCGATTTTTGTTCAAAAAGATCGATATTATTCAAAAGTTTGAACCACTTTTAAGATAGTAACCTATTATTGTGATACTTTATGACACCTGTGAATGTCATTTGGGGGGCATTTTGACGAGTTTAAGTCTACAAAAGGCACAAAACAGCATAAACTAGTCCACACTATATTAGTCTTCAGAAACCATACAAACCTTGTGTGAGGAACGGACTGATATTTAAGTCACTATTATATCTGATAATCTTCCCCTCAAGTGGGCGGTTGACGGTTGAACTTGAAACCGGACTAGTGAGTTGAACTTAAGAACCATATCCATATCTTCTTCTCTTCTTCTTCTTCTTCTTCTTCTTCTTCTTCTTCTTCTTCTTCTAGAGTTTTAATAGCAGAATAATCAGAAATCATAAAAACCTTTGTGTGAAGAACGGACTGATATTTAAGCCACTATTAAATCTGATAATCTTCCCCTCAAGTGGGCGGTTAGCCTACCGTTGAACTTGAAACCGGACTAGTGAGTTGAACTTGAGAACCGGATCCCTTCTTCTTCTTCTTCTTCTTCTTCTTCTTCTGGAGTTTTATCGCGGTTTGGATCCATTACCAGGCAAAAAAAAAAAATCACCTCTAATGAGCGATTCATCGCAAAGATTCGACTCAAATTAATCGTTAGTTCATTTTTCTCTTGTAAACTCTGACATGGTTTCGGAAAAATCGATTTTTGTTCAAAAAGATCGATATTATTCAAAAGTTTGAACCACTTTTAAGATAGTAACCTATTATTGTGATACTTTATGAAACCTGTGAATGTCATTTTGGGGGCATTTTGACGAGTTCTTCTTCTTCTTCTTCTTCTTCTTCTTCTTCTGGAGTTTTACAGCGGTTTGGAACTGGATCCATTATAAGGAAAAAAAAAAATAACTCACCTCTAATGAGCGATTCATCACAAAGATTCGACTCAAACTAATCGTTCATTCACCTTTATCTTGTAAACTCTGACATGCTGTCGGACAAATCGACCCCCCCCCCCCACATCCCCCCCCCCCCCCCCAAAAGATCGATATTATTCAAAAGTTTGAACCCCTTTCACAATAGTATTATGATACTTTATGATACCGGTAATTTATGTCATTTTGGGGGCATTTTTCAGCCACTTGCTTGTTATTGGACGGATAAGACAACATTATGGTATGGTATGGTATGGTATGGTATCTTATTTTGAGAGAATTGTTTTAAGTTATTTGAAATCAACCCAGATTAGCATACACACATCTCGGAGACGTCTATTTGATGTGCGTCTGCAATACGTCTATTGGACGTTTCCTGTCAGATGTCAAATAGACGTTTAAACAATGTCTTTAAGATGTTTATGATTTAGAATGTATGAAAAACTGACATCTTAAAGACGTCTATCAGATGTTTGTAAACAGCAGATGCTTTCCAGATTAAGTGATCTTTAACAGACATCTTGCAGACGTACCTGTGCTATCTGGGAACGTCTAAAATAGTTTAAATGATTAATAAAATAACGTTCTAGGGATCCCAGGCGCAGTTTTACGTTTTTCAACTGCGTAGGTAAAATCGCCCCGCTCCCCGCGGACTCCTGTGCGTCTCGACGCTCTTTGTGTTGAATGTGATCAGACAGCGAAACGAAACACACAGACCGTTGTCAGGTGCCTGGAACCACACCAACGCCGATCACAGCGCAACCACCGGCTTTTCTACAGCCTTTAACGTCCATATCACCCCGTTGAATCTTTAATACGGTGAGTGTTTGCTTGCTTCGCCTTGTAAACGCGTAGGCTTTGAAATGAAAGCGGGGCGCGTTTGGTGCGCTGCAGTCCACTGCGGAACACGCGCATCACTGTTATACCTCTTTATTTCTGTTATTTATACATCTAAAATGATCGGTGACGAACATATCAAGTGTTTTATCAGTGATTCGATTGTACATTTACAAATAATCCCTTACAGGAACGTAATGTGGCTGCTTTTCTGTCCTAAAGTGATGGTGCCATCCATCGTACTTCGATATACCTTGGTTTTGAAATTCATGTTATGATAATACCGCGGTAAAACACACATGATAGTACCACATCCAAACAATCACTGTACATGTCAGCGTTATGCCATATTACTATTGCGTTGTACTTCTTTCTAAATGTACTACACAACAGCAAATTACTCTTGCATTAGCTAAAGCTATTGTATTATTTGAAGTACCTTGGAGTAACATGTAAACACAATGGTATTTGATAGGTATTCAGTTCAAATGGTTAAATTAAAGCATGTTAACCATCACTTTACCATGGCACAAGCATGGTATTATGGAGTAACCTGAGGTTAAGTGTCTTCCTCAAGGGTATAGTTGTGATCGGATCAACCTCAAACCTACAACCTTTGGATTGCCAGCCTTAACATTGGTCTGCTATTGGTATAGTTATTATAAATGGGGTTTTATGTGGTTATTTGGTGTAGTAGTGACAATTCGTAAAGCCTAGGGACCACAGTTAGAAATGTAGTACAGTGGTTTTTTATATGTCATTGTCAGATATAAAAGTTAAGAACACGCTGCATAATTTAATAACGCGTGCGCAGTTATAACAGTCCACTTAGAAAGACAGTAATCCAGTGTTTTTGTGTTGTCAGTCTATGTTTATCTCCTCAAAGTCACCGTCGTGCCCATCAATTTCCATTGTAAGTGCATACTTGTCGATACTTTTTATGGTTGTTGAGGAAAAATATCAGTTCATGGCTATTAATTACACTGTATTATTCATGTCCGTAGTGGCATTAAATACTTGAGGTTAAGGATTTGTTCAATAGTATTAGTAGCTTTCCTCAGAACACCAAATGTTTTGTTGGAGAAACAATATGAACGCTGTGCAAATCTATCATCCCATTAATTTATATCTCATATCTTTAGAACATCCTGTTTCTTATCTGAATCTCGCATGTGATGCAAATAGCCCGTCAGTACAGTATTTATTCTGCGGTATCACTGGATAGCCGTTGACCTTGGCCATACATTTCAAGTCAATATTCCCTCCGTCTCGACTGCACTGGTTACTTTTCCACCCCGGGTCACAATGCATTCTTTATGTTCAAACCTCCTAAACCTGTGTAAGAGAAGCTTTATGCCTGCTTGTTTGTGGACAAGTATGTATGGATTGCATTGGGTGTGGACAATATAAATACCAACTGATTGACTGGTTGGAGTAGATTGACCGTTTCACCGGTTTAGGAGGTTTGATGTGTTTATAGGTTGTGTTAATAACATGTCATCCGATCGGAATGAGCCGTGCCTAGTTATTGTTAACTTGCTTTTTCCAGGAATTTTGCGTAGGCGTTTACAAGACACTATCAATTGGGCATTGTTTTGATGTCTATATTAATTTTATTTGATGTTTATTGACATTCTCTAGAAAGCCTGGGCTCTTCGTTCTTCGTAGCTCGCTTAACACATCTGAGATGATTTGACAGATCCCAGATCTTTTAATCGTGATAACTGATGTCTGGCTAATTTGGTTCTTCTATCTGGATTAAATTATCTAAGATCACTGCGCGTTCTTGTTTTCCCTGAAGTCAAGTCAAGTCAAGTTTATTTATATAGCGCTTTTAACAATGCAGATTGTTTCAAAGCAGCTTTACAGTGTTAAACAGGAAAATAATGCAGCATAATTTTATTAAGCTGTATAGCCATTTGATGTCATCAGTTCATTTCAATTATCATTCAGTGGCAGTGTGGGCTTTAGATCAGTAATTAGATCAGTAATTTAGTTTAAATGGATAATTTAGTTTAATAATTAGATTTATTTTGATATTTAGTTGAAAAATGTAGTGTAAAATTTAGTGTCCCCAACTGAGCACGCCAAGCCAGAGGCAACAGTGGCAAGGAAACCAAAACCCCATCAGGAGCAGAATGGAGAAAAATAAACCTTGGGAGAAACCAGGCTCAGTCGGGGGGGCAGTTCTCCTCTGGCCAATTAACAAACGGCGTATTATTATTATTATTATTATTATTCTGGCAACTTTACAGGTCAGGGGTCTTAATAGATCGTAATATTCGAAGGACCAGAGGCAACACGCTGGAGACGGGTTTATTGCGGATGACGTATCGATTTAAGTATTATTAAATTGTAATATTCGAACAATCGGAGTCATCACGCTGGAGACGGGTTTATTGCGGATGACGTATCGATTTAAGTATTATTAAATTGTAATATTCGAACAATCGGAGTCATCACGCTGGAGACGGGTTTATTGCGGATGATGTTGATTAAATAATTATTAAAGTGTAATATTCGAACATTCGGAGTCATCACACTGGAGACGGGTTTATTGCGGATGATGTTGATTAAATAATTATTAAATTGTAATATTCGAATGATCGGAGGCAACACGCTGGAGACAGGTTTTTTTGCGGATGACATATCGATTGAAGTATTATTAAATTGTAATATTCGAACAATCGGAGTCATCACACTGGAGACGGGTTTATTGCGGATGATGTTGATTAAATAATTATTAAAGTGTAATATTCGAACATTCGGAGTCATCACGCTGGAGACGGGTTTATTGCGGATGATGTTGATTAAATAATTATTAAAGTGTAATATTCGAACATTCGGAGTCATCACGCTGGAGACGGGTTTATTGCGGATGATGTTGATTAAATAATTATTAAATTGTAATATTCGAATGATCGGAGGCAACACGCTGGAGACAGGTTTTTTTGCGGATGACATATCGATTGAAGTATTATTAAATTGTAATATTCGAACAATCGGAGTCATCACACTGGAGACGGGTTTATTGCGGATGACATATCGATTGAAGTATTATTAAATTTTAATATTCGAACAATCGGAGTCATCACACTGGAGACGGGTTTATTGCGGATGACATATCGATTGAAGTATTATTAAATTGTAATATTCGAACAATCGGAGTCATCACGCTGGAGACGGGTTTATTGCGGATGATGTTGATTAAATAATTATTAAATTGTAATATTCGAATGATCGGAGGCAACACGCTGGAGACAGGTTTTTTTGCGGATGACATATCGATTGAAGTATTATTAAATTGTAATATTCGAACAATCGGAGTCATCACGCTGGAGACGGGTTTATTGCGGATGACATATCGATTGAAGTATTATTAAATTTTAATATTCGAACAATCGGAGTCATCACACTGGAGACGGGTTTATTGAGGATGATGTTGATTAAATAATTATTAAAGTGCAATATTCGAATGATCGGAGTCATCACACTGGAGACGGGTTTATTGAGGATGACATATCGATTTAAGTATTATTTAATTGTAATATTCGAACAATCGGAAAGATTGCCCTGAAGAGGGCAGATGCATCGAAACTCGAAACCATGATCAGCAATGCAGCGATTGGCTGGCGTCAAGACAGCAACGTAATGACATCATTTAATTAAAAAAGCCACCTGGCAAATTACACAAAAAAAACCCACGAATATCTGGACCTTTATAAGGAAACAGCCAAACGACCAAACCAACATAAAAGTTATAATAGATCAATGATAAATGTTTTTTTTTATTCACGACTTTATACAGTATTTGTACACCCTTTACATTTTTATTTCAATGTTGTATTTCAATATTTAATTCAATTTGAAGCAGATTTGTAACGTGACAGTATTAAAGTTTCTTAAGGGTCAAGATCAAATTCTCTGCATCTCCTGCGCTGCATCAAGCCATCCCATAATATCCGTCATCACTTAAATTAATGCACGGCTCAGATTAACTGTACAACATGTGTGCAAACCTCCATTAAAATTATAAAGTAATTATTACATCACAAATAAATCGCTCAATCAAGTGGCTGTGTCTATGGTATTATACACAACATTATAATATTATATACATTCTCATATACATATACAATTTAACATTTGTATATTATTATTATTTAAAATGATTATTATTGCCCCTGGTTCAGTAAGGAACTCTTGTAATAAAGTAGCAGTGGCTGGGACAGATTTTAAGTATCACCTCAAGATGCGATCTAATCCTGTTTACATGAAATAAGCCGTTCGCGAGCAGGTTTAAGCTTCCGGAGCTGTTGCTATGACAACAAGTCCAGGATGAGCGTCGAAGAACCAAACAATCCAAGATCATGCCAAATCGTCAACAATCAAATCCAGCTAACTGAGTTAGCGAGGTACGAAGAACGGGCCCCTGATCTACAGCAATACGTTTACATGGTAACACCACAACCTGTTTTCCATTGGTAGAGTTAAAACTACATGCCCCATAATGCATTGCTGTGGCAGTTATATTGGAAATCTGGTAGCTATATTTAAAAAAAACCTGATTTTTAATTATGTAATGGCAGACTTATGAACAGTGTTGCCACAGTTACTTTGAAAAAGTAATCTGATTACTCCTTTAAAAAGTAATTTAGTTACTTTACAGATTACGTGATTTTAAAAGTAACTAAGTTAGATTACAAGTTTCTTTATTAGTTACATTCAGCAGTTGCCGACAACACCCCTGCCGCCTCAACATAGAAATGACAACCGTTTTGCCAACACTCACTTTATTGGAAGTGCATTTTTAACAGTAACGTCAACAATGTATCTCCTGACATTTTAAGTTGAAATTAAAAAATATTTCCTGAAAAAACATGTTTTATTAAAAAATGTAATAAAGACAGTCTTTCTTGACTTCACTTAATATAAATACTCTCCCCGAGACGCAAGAAGAAAGCAAAAATATATATTTTTACTAAGGAAAATAACTTAAATAGTAACTCACAGTGACTCTGATAAATGACTTTAATCTGATTACTGGTTTGGAAATAGTAACGCGTTAGATTACTCTGGAAAAAAGTAGTCCGATTCGAGTAACGCGTTACTGGCATCACTGCTTATGAACCTATGTTTCTGACAAACAAGCAACGCATTTCATATTCAGAAGTTTTCCTCGAGAATGGCTTTGACAGCAGGGATCATTTCTCCTGCATGCGGAGCTCAAGAAAAGGCCTGGAGTAAAGGGCTCGCTCACTGGGATCAACTCTTGCTGTGTTTGGCTGGCAATATCAGTTGCAATATTCTGGCTGTATTCCTTTAAAAACATCCTGATTGCACAAAGGCCGTGTTCTGTGGCTTTGATGTTTTTCTAGGATGTTATCTGTGCCCAAATCTAAAATCCTATATTATATGTTTAGTAACCAATGGCGATTTCTGTTAGTAAACTTATCAGATCTTAACTTGAAGTGTAGTGTTTGTTCTTGTGTATTTTTTCTAGAGTTGGGAAATTTGTTATTCTAAAGAGCGTTTGATTGGACAAAAACCTGTAGTGCAGGATGATGTCATCAATATTTATGTTTAATTTTCCCAATTTTAAAATTCCATTTTATATGTTTAGTAACCAATGGCGATTTCCGTTAGTAAACTTGTCAGATCTTAACTTGAAGTGTCGTTTACGTTCTTGCGTATTTTCTAGAGTTGGGACATTTTTAGTCTGAAGGGCGTTTGATTGGACAAAAACCTGTAGTGCAGGATGATGTCATCAATATTTATGTTTCATTTTTCCAGAAGAGAAAGACAAAATGCACAATGTATATTTTTACTTAATTGTTCTAAAATGTTATTATGTTTTTTTATTCAATGGCATGTTCCAGTGTGGATAGACATGTTCCATGCATTGTAAATGGCTTATTATTAACAGCCTGGTCGTATACGCAACTCTTTAAATGAGATCCGTATGTGTTTATTAGCAATTCTCTCCTTTTGTGAGAGATTTTTGCTTGTTACTTCAATTGCAAGTCTTTACAAGATAATATAGTTGATTTTTTTTGGAGAAAGTTAGTGACTGGATCAACCTGTTTGTGTTTTTGTTTTTTTTTGCCAAAAAGAAAACGAAACTTTATTTGCCTGAAGTAAGACCAACAGGAAGAGCAGTGCAGTAAATACTAAAATATGCAAATAAAAATGTGCATCTGTATCATTATATACTTTAAATATGCTACTTGTGAACTAAGGTTATATTGCAATCCCAAATCAATAAATCCTGAAATGTTAACTGCACTAAATTTGATTATACTCACCTCCTTGTGATATTTAAGTGCAAATACAGTGTAATTAGTTTTATGGCCTGACACCGTGTTAATATTGGCTACTTTCACAGATGGTATCAGGTACAGTGAGGAAAATAAGTATTTGAACACCCTGCTATTTTGCAAGTTCTCCCACTTAGAAATCATGGAGGGGTCTGAAATTGTCATCGTAGGTGCATGTCCACTGTGAGAGACATAATCTAAAAAAAAAATCCAGTAATCACAATGTATGATTTTTTAACTATTTATTTGTATGATACAGCTGCAAATAAGTATTTGAACACCTGAGAAAATCAATGTTAATATTTGGTACAGTAGCCTTTGTTTGCAATTACAGAGGTCAAAGGTTTCCTGTAGTTTTTCAGCAGGTTTGCACTGCAGGAGGGATTTTGGCCCACTCCTCCACACAGATCTTCTCTAGATCAGTCAGGTTTCTGGCCTGTCGCTGAGAAACACGGAGTTTGAGCTCCCCCAAAGATTCTCTATTGGGTTTAGGTCTGGAGACTGGCTAGGCCACGCCAGAACCTTGATATGCTTCTTACAGAGCCACTCCTTGGTTATCCTGGCTGTGTGCTTCGGGTCATTGTCATGTTGGAAGACCCAGCCTCGACCCATCTTCAATGCTCTAACTGAGGGAAGGAGGTTGTTCCCCAAAATCTCGCAATACATGGCCCCGGTCATCCTCTCCTTAATACAGTGCAGTCGCCCTGTCCCATGTGCAGAAAAACACCCCCAAAGCATGATGCTACCCCCCCCATGCTTCACAGTAGGGATGGTGTTCTTGGGATGCTACTCCTCATTCTTCTTCCTCCAAACACGTTTAGTGGAATTATGACCAAAAAGTTCTATTTTGGTCTCATCTGACCAC
Organism: Romanogobio albipinnatus; assembly: GCA_023566225.1. Taxonomy (NCBI): domain Eukaryota; kingdom Metazoa; phylum Chordata; class Actinopteri; order Cypriniformes; family Gobionidae; genus Romanogobio; species Romanogobio albipinnatus. The sequence continues at coordinate 2,723,337 of CM042263.1, forward strand.
ATGACTTTCTCCCATGACTCCTCTGGATCATCCAAATGGTCATTGGCAAACTTAAGACGGGCCTTGACATGTGCTGGTTTAAGCAGGGGAACCTTCCGTGCCATGCATGATTTCAAACCATGACGTCTTAGTGTATTACCAACAGTAACCTTGGAAACGGTGGTCCCTGCTCTTTTCAGGTCATTGACCAGCTCCTCCCGTGTAGTTCTGGGCTGATTTCTCACCTTTCTTAGGATCATTGAGACCCCACGAGGTGAGATCTTGCATGGAGCCCCAGTCCGAGGGAGATTGACAGTCATGTTTAGCTTCTTCCATTTTCTAATGATTGCTCCAACAGTGGACCTTTTTTCACCAAGCTGCTTGGCAATTTCCCCGTAGCCCTTTCCAGCCTTGTGGAGGTGAACAATTTTGTCTCTAGTGTCTTTGGACAGCTCTTTGGTCTTGGCCATGTTAGTAGTTGGATTCTTACTGATTGTATGGGGTGGACAGGTGTCTTTATGCAGCTCACGACCTCCAACAGGTGCATCTAATTTAGGATAATAAATGGAGTGGAGGTGGACATTTTAAAGGCAGACTAACAGGTCTTTGAGGGTCAGAATTCTAGCTGATAGACAGGTGTTCAAATACTTATTTGCAGCTGTATCATACAAATAAATAGTTAAAAAATTAAACATTGTGATTTATGGATTTTTTTTTTAGATTATGTCTCTCACAGTGGACATGCACCTACGATGACAATTTCAGACCCTCCATGATTTCCAAGTGGGAGAACTTGCAAAATAGCAGGGTGTTCAAATACTTATTTTCCTCACTGTATATATATTATGCAATGTTTATTTAGTACACATGCAAGATTCCCAGAAGCCGGTAATCAAATTACAATGAGTTAACCAGAATACAAATACATTTACATTTACATTTATGCATTTGGCAGAAGCTTTTATCCAAAGCGACTTACAGTGCCCTTATTACAGGGACAATCCCCCTGGAGCAACATGGAGTAAAGTGCCTTGCTCAAGGACACACTGGTGGTGACCGCTGGGATAGAACCAGCAACCTTCTGCATATCAGTTCAGTGGTTTAACCCACTGGACCACTATCTCAATAAATCAAATAGTCAAATAGCCAAATAGTACAAATCAAATAGTTCATAGTTTTATTATAAAAGATGCAAATATCAGTGTTACATGAAACTCATTTAAGTACACTGTACTATTGAGTACTTTAACAGATAATATCTAGATATAATATTTACTTTATTTGCCAATGTTTACTTGATTCGGTATGAGTTGAAAGGAAATCAGAGAGTATAGTAGTTCCATTGCATGCTTCCCAGCGTGATCAAATTAAGATAAGACGACTGGAAAAATGTGCGTAGTTGTATTCAATAATTTCATTAAGATGTGGTGAAGTTTTAGTAATTTGAGTAGCAGTAACACCTATCAGGGGCTAATTTCAAACTACTAAAATACTTTACTATCAGATATTGGGGAAATATTTCCATCATTTTACTATAGAATTTCACTAAGATTTGTGTATAGCTTTTGTAGTTTGAATACAATGAAAATAGGAAATACAATGAGGAAAAACAAGAAATAAAATGTACTTAAGTTTTTGCACAAACATTTTTTAAGTAAATTTCACATATGGAATTGAGTAAACTCTACTTAACTACTTAAAATTCTATTTAGTTGAAGTTTCCTTTGCAGTATTTAGTGCTCAAGCACTATAACACTGAAATAAACCACATTTATTAGAATAGATATTGTGTAGACACCATATTTACATAATAGAAGTAACGTGGCAGCTCCAAATACAGTCACCAAATACCAGTCACCAGACCTTTCCGATGATATGTGTTTTGTCAAGATTAGAAAAGACTTTGATTATAAAGTAGTTAAAATACATTATGTAATATGAAATATGACACCGCCCACTAGGGGAGGAGCCCGCTAGAAGAATTTAGAGTAACGTTTCCATGGTAACGCAACGTCCGATTTCAAAATGGTTTTCACGGGATGAATTTTGAGTTTGTAAGCTTTCGAATGATGATGTATGATAATTACTCAAATATTTGATACGAAAAAAAGGCGATCAATAAAAGAGCGCCAGGCCTCCCGCCAGTTGTGTTGTGATCATTACCAAACACAACAACACCCGCATTGTTGTGTTTGGGTGGGGGGTTGGAGATGTCACTCTTGCCTGTCTTCAAAACTTGAGAGCCTTGCTTTAATATTATAATAAAGTGTAAGTAAGGGCTCCCTATAGTGTACAGCATTATCTTTAAGAAACTTTTAGTTATAATTGAATTAATTTAAGGACACCCCTGCTGAAAAATCCAGCTTAAACCAGCCTAAGGTGGTCAGGCTGGTTTTGGCTGGTCTCCCAGCCTGGTCATAGCTGGTTTATCAGACTGGTTTTAGAGGGGTTTTGAATTTTTTTTTTTAGCTGGTCAGGCTGGTCTTAGCTGGTCAAACTGGTCTTAGCTGGATATTGTTGGTCTTAGCTGGTTTTAGCTGGTCAGGCTGGTCTTAGCGGGTAATTGCTGGTTTTAGCTGGTCAGGCTGGTCTTAGCTGGTCAGGCTGGCTGACTGTCCCTATTTTTTCTGCCACTGGGTGTTTAGACAAATAATTTATATCTGTATATGGACCATGTAATCTGATTAATTTGTAATTAGGTAAAATGTTCATCAGCTAAATTAGGCTGGGAGACCAGCTAAAACCAGCTAAACCAGGCTGGAAGACCAGCTTGACCAGATAAGCCAGGGTGGGAGACCAGCTAAAAGCAGCTGGCCACCAACTTGTCCAGACTGGAAGACCAACTTAACCAGCTAAGTCAGGCTGGGAGACCATCTAAAACCAGCTTGACCAGCTAAATCAGGCTGGGAGACCATCTAAAACCAGCTTGACCAGCTAAATCAGGCTGGGAGACCATCTAAAACTAGCTAAATCAGGCTGGGAGACCATCTAAAACCAGCTAAATCAGGCTGGGAGACCAGTTTAGCCAGGCTGCTAAAACCAGCTACTTCCAGCTTAAACCAGCTAAGACCAGCCAACCAGCTTAGGCTGGTTTTAGCTGGATTTTTCAGCAGGGACAGTAAACCACTGTTTAATAAAAAGCAATTTTTTAAAACTGCTCTACCGAACCATCAGTTTTGTGTACCCTTACACCTAGAGGTGTGCCATATAATACCGTCCACGATAATACCGGTATAAATTTTTACATGATAAAAAAAGTAATATCGCGATATCAATGAGATAGCGACGCGATGACGTATGGCGCATTTACCCTCCCTAGCGCGCACAACAACAACACCTGTCAGAGTATACACAAAGAGCAGCATGTCAGCCACAAAGCTGATATCTTAAAGCTGCTATTGATGTTTGCAGTACAATATTTGCGCTGTGAGATGGTGGTCCAGTGGGTTAAACCATTGAACTGATACGCGAAGGTTGCTGGTTCGATCCCAGCGCTCACCACCAGTGTGTCCTTGAGCAAGGCACTTTACTCCATGTTGCTCCAGGGGGATTGTCCCTGTAATAAGGGTGGATAAAAGCGTCTGCCAAATGCATAAATGTAAATGTAAAATTTGACCGGAAGGGTAAATTGACAGTTATTTTCGTCAGTTACGGCTCGTTAGATCTCGCATTCTGCCTCCTTTGAATCAGACACAAGATAAAGTAGTGCGTAAGATTACATTTATTTGAATGAATGGATTATAGCATTTATTTGGATTAATGAGAGAGAGAGAGAGATTCGTACCTGTGTGACTGCGTCTGTTCAGCGTCTCTCTTAACGAAGATGTGGGTCCATAGGCGTCGGAAGCAAAAAAAATGTGGGTGGGTCCTCAGAATTTTTTTCACTGGAGTAGATGCAAATAAGTACAAATATACCGCTTTGCTTACTAAGCGAATAGTTCGGAAAGACAAAGTTACGGGAATCGCCATATCATTGAGAGCGGCGGTAGTGTAGGGGTAAGACACACAGCATCTAGTTTTGACACAAATCGACCCGCGGTTCGAGTCCGGCTTTCGCCGAACTCAATCTTCTCCCTTTTCCCATCACATATCAGATCGGAAAGGCATTTATTTTCAATAAAAATGACGAAAATATTAGAAAAGTGGAAATAAAGCATCTAACTTGTGTTTAATAATAAGTGTTTATCGATTAGGGGTAGGTAAACACACATGTGCTGAATGTTAGAGACGATAAAAGTGAGTGGGTCCAATATCATTGATCGTAAAAAGTGGGTGGGTCTTGTCCCGCCCACATACAATGGTTCCGACGCGACCCATGTGTGGGTCTACTGAAATGCATAACCAAATATTAACATTGATTTTCTCAGGTGTTCAAATACTTTTTGCAGCTGTATCATACAAATAAATAGTTAAAAAATCATACATTGTGATTTCTGGATTTTTTTTTTTAGATTATGTCTCTCACAGTGGACATGCACCTACGATGACAATTTCAGACCCTCCATGATTTCTAACTTGCAAAATAGCAGGGTGTTCAAATACTTATTTTCCTCACTGTATATGCAAATTTAAGTTGGACTTATTTGCAACTGCTGAAGTATTTTACTATCCGTTCTTGGGAAATGCAAATTGAATCAGGACTAATTTGAGTGTGTTGACCACCCATCAGTACTGTTCAGCAACCTCTTCCACCAACTACTGTTCAAAAATGTTCCCGCCTATTGTAAATTATTCATCAGCCTTTTCCATAGCTATCCTCTGGTTATGCAAGTTTCCGAGGCAAAAGGCACTTCTCTGGGAATGCTGTTCCACTCGAGTTCAGGCACTCGCGCCCTGCAGGGTTTCTCTGAAGCGCAGGAGCTGTAGCTCTCAGGACAGCGTTTTCAACACTGGAGGAAACTGACGTGTCAGGCTTGATACGAGATGTCAGGAACTCCAAGGATGTGAATTTGTGGACGTTCTGGGAATGTCGCACATTTCCTTGATATGCAGAAGTATTCAGATCAAAGTCAGTCGAAGAATCAACTACACCGAATCGCGTTTGTGTAGATTAATAATTAGACCGATAGTTATGTCGGCCATGATTTGGTTTTGTATAATCATTTGTCATTTTTAAATCCCTTTACATGTGCAACATAGATAGGTTTTAATATGCTCTGATGTAATTGAGAAACTCTTTTGGAGGCATGGAAGCCCAGATGGCCTTCTGCTTATTATAAGATAACACATTTGTTTGCTTATCTTAAGGTTGTGTGTACAAAGGTTAAATGGTGTTGGGGTTTTTTCTCCGATATTCTCCTCTCAGGAAGATATTTTTTCAAAAAGAATATTTGCAAGCCTGTAATTACCATCCATCAGTATATTATGATATAATGCATTATAATTATGGTTAATAGATATTTTTAATTATCAAAATAATCAAAATTTGCGCCTTAAAGGATTAGTTCACTTTAAAATGAAAATGTCCTGATGTTTTACTCACCCCCATCTCATCCGAGATGTTCATGTCTTTCTTTCTTCAGTCGGAAATAAATGTTTTTGGTGGAAAACATTCCAGGATTTTTCTACTTCAATGGGAACCAGTGTTAATTTTGACAGCAAATTTTGATTTAGTTTGGAGTAAAATGCCATTTAGTTTTAGTCATATTTTACTCACCTGAATTGTTTTTAGTTTTAGTCGACTAAAATCTAATGAGTTTAGTTCAATTGTAATACATTAAGCATTTAAGCATCACATAACCGACTGTCACTCGAACTGACATTGACATAATTTTGTTTTTGACATTAAAAATACACGAAAGAGTTTTTTTAACCACATCTATATAGTTTTTATAACTTTGTATTTCTGTTTTAGTCAGTAGGCCATATCAGGTTAAGCTAAAGCTTCAAATAAGTTTGTTTATTATTATTTTTATTTCAGTTAACATTTATTTAATTTCAAGTAGGGCTGTCAAACGATTAATCACGATTAATCACATCCAAAATAAAAGTTTGTGTTTACATAATATATGTGTGTGAACTGTGTATAATTATTATTTATATATAAAAACACACACAAGCATGTATATATAAAATGTATTATATTTATATATAAAAATTTATATTTATATATAATGTAAATTATATAAATGTATACAGTATATACATGCAAATATTTCTTAAATATATACATGAATATTTATATAAACATAATAATAATAATACAGAGTACAAACAAATATATTATGTAAACACAAACTTTTATTTTGGATGTGATTAATCGTGATTCATCTTTTGACAGCCCTAATTTCAAGTAATGAATTTTTTTAAATGGTTTTAGTGAACTATTATAACCCTGGTACTGTATTGAATATGTGTTACATATTCAATAAACATATTCAATTACATATTCACTTTATTGTACAGTGTTAATTTCGGTGACGAATAATTTTCGTCATAATTTTTGTCAACAACCTTTTTTCACTGATGAAAACGAGACGATAACTAAATAAAAACTAGTGCTGGATGACAAAAACTATGACGAAAATCAACTGTCATTTTCGTCAACAAATAAAAACGAGACGAAAATGTTAGTGAGGGTCGATTAGGGAAGAGATCGGGTCAGAACTGATGTCCTGTGTAACAGATGCGCACATTTGATTTGAGCTGATCTAACCGCTGGAGAACACGGCTCACACATCCCCAATCCAGCGCTTCAGAGCGGCTCAATCAATCAATAACACACATTTATGCCAGGCAATTGTTTATGAACTAATGCTGATGAATAATGACAATGTTTACTTTACCATGTTTATATAGTAATGTGTTTTAGACGGTCGTAACGATGCATATTTGATCTCCTCATCTGAACTTGAATGAGCTCCTGCAACTGCAATAGTAAGGCGAGATTTCAAAATAAGAGTCCCGGTGTATTTCCAGCTGGTTTATAATTAAAAGTCACGCATTATATATTCATTTTTGCTTACACAATAAACTGTATTTAATGTCATTCCCATTTAATTCATAGTCAGGAGGAAAGACCACTTTCAATGTTCAATATACAATATTCAATTTCTGTATATTGGTTATATACGAAGGCCACAGGTAAATATGACATTTATTATAATGGGTTAAGTTAACTTAAATTAAAAGTTATTTTTTTTAAAGCCTAATGAATGTTGACATTGAAATAGCTTTCAATTATACTGTAATGACAATCATTAATGTTTAAAAAATAATAATTTCATAGAGGCATCAGTAGCCGCGTTTCCATTACAGATTTGCGCAAAACTTTTGCGATATTTTCTAAAAGTCGATAAAAAAATATTGCGTTTCCATTAACTGATGTTATGCGACTAAAACCATTTTTTTCCTCTCGTGATAAATCATTCCAAAAATCATGCTACGTATGTTGTTAGGTTTATGTATATCCCAGCCACCGCACGCCGTTATTATTCATGAGACGCGTGTGTTATCCAAGCACTGATGGCAAGGAAAGCACCTTATACTTGAGCGGCACACATGAGGTGTTATGATCAATTGTGGCATTTTTTATTCTATTGTTTTTTATGAGTTTAATAAAGAACTCGTCTTCTGTCCAAACATACCATCATCTATAAAGAATGAGACTTTTACATCCGCAGGTTATTGTGACGCATTGCCACAGAGACGAGCGAAAAGTTTGAATTTGATGGTGTAACTCAAAGGGGTTTTTACCTCTTCGTTATTTTGGCTTGGAATTTCGTTTGTTGTAAATATAAACGGAATTTAGAAATGCTTTTGAAATGAAAAACTTTTCATTTAATAAAATTAATTTCGTTTTGTATAAATTGTATTTTAATTTTGATCAATGTTTAATCAACTATTTGGCTGTATATTTAATAAATAAGAAGCAAACCAAGATCGTCGGGAATGGATTGGCGTGCTGGCCTGTTTCCTCAGTCTTTGAGCTGAAACTATAGCGTCTTTCTGTTTTAATACATTTGTTGAATATATGTCTTAATTACATTAGGCCTATAGATAGTTATGATATTTGTGGATGCACCGTGGTCCGTCATTATAAAGTTACGGCACTTTCATTATTAGGAGAAAATATATGTCGTTTTAACGACATAAGATCTCGTTATTAGACATACTTGAGTGGAAAAAAATACTATGTAGGCTCTATGTGGGGGCAATGCATGACCGTACCAGGTGACCTGTAAATGCGAAAAAACTGTTTCCATTGCAGTTTTGCGAAAATTTTCTTTTTCGAATTGCCTGAAAAACCACCTCATGCGAGCGTAAAAACCTTTTTGCGATATATGGGAGTTTTTGCGAAATTGACGCGTTTCCGTTGGGCGTATTTTCAATTCGCAATTTCAATTTGCGCAATTTGAAGGGTAATGGAAACGCGGCTAGTGATACTATTATTTATGTTGTTTCTTATGTTATTTGGAGAGTAACTGTGAAATTATTGCAATATAAAAATATCAAAAACATGTTTTTAAGAGCAATTCATTGCAGATAATGTGATTTAATGAGTCGTTTTTTAATCAGTAGACAGCACTTATTAAAATCATCTTTCAGTTGCTTGAAAAAACGTGTCATGTGATTGCCGTCACACCTTATCCAGGTCATGCATTATGCTAGAAGTGGCCGATAAGTATTAGTTTGTTTTCTGTAAAACTGAGATCATTTTAGCAGCAAATGATGTAATGTATCATTTTCTGGGGCGCTAGTCATTGTTCAGTAATTAAATGTGATATGAGTAGGGTATTCCTGTATTTATCTGTTTTGTCCTGGGGCTGCACACCAGTATCAGATTTAGTAAGATATGTTTAACCTCATGGAAAAATAGGTCTTGACCTGGTTTCTTTGTGGTCATGTGGCATCTTTGTTGCTTGCAAAGTCACATGTCAACTATAGAGGGTGGATTTCTGTTTGTGTGATTCACATTGAAGTGTTTGTTTAATAGTTAAGATGTTTTGTGCAACGGTACATTGGGGAGAGAGTGTGTGGGAGGTTGCATGTGTGTGTGTGCATACTTGAACTGTGGCTACAATCGTTGTATTTCATGACCACATCACTTTGCTTCTCTTTTTGCTTTTTATTAGACTTCGACCACTTGTGAATAATTGATTTTTCAGTTGTTAAAGTGTTTAGGGCTGCAACTAATGGATTATTTTGATAATCGATTAGTTGGTTGATTATTTTTCCGATTAATCGGATTAAAAAAAACATTGTTTTTTTATTTTATTGGCACCTATTCCACATCCTGCCCAATGCTGTCCTTCAAACAAACGTGTCAGCTGTGCTATGAACACACACATATGAATATATCTACCCTTACAAAAATTAACCATGGTTTTTCAATGGCTAAATAATAATAATATTAATAAATGAATAACAGGGTTATTGTAGTTTTAGGCATATATTTCAATACCTTTGAAGTATTGGTTGCTAGGGTCGTCTGTTCTAGAGTCAATTAGGGGGTTGTTAGATTAGATTAATTTATTTGTAAGGGGTCAATGCAATTTCATAAAAACACATGAACAAACATGAGTAAAAAAGCCAGAATTAGCCAAAAGGCTATTTTTCATCTGTAGTCCCCTGGCCAAGATGTTAAAAGAGCACAAATATGATATTAATATACATAATTAGTAACAACACAAAACAAATCTAAAAAACATTACTGGCAAATGACAAATACACAAAACACACAGCTAAAACAACCATGAAAAAACACAGGACATACAGCCTATAAAAACAAAACAAATTGTTTTTACTAAGAGACACAACAGGTTCAAGTCTTAGTGTTGACTGATATATGTGTCATTTGAGTGGTTGCTAGGGTCATCTGGGTCATTTCTTGGGTCTTTGGGGTGATTGCTAGGGTCTTCTGTTCTGAGTGATTGCTAGGGTCTTCTGGGTCATTTTTTGGGTGGTTGCTAGGGTCAATTAGGTGGTTGTTGGGGTCATTTGAGGGGTTGCTAGGGTCAATTAGGTGGTTGTTGGGGTCATTTGAGTGATTGTTAGGGTCATCTGGGTCATTTCTTGGGTCTTTAGGTGGTTGCTAGGGTCATCTGGGTCATTTCTTGGGTCTTTGGGTGGTTGCTAGGGTCTTCTGTTCTGAGTGATTGCTAGGGTCAATTAGGTGGCTGTTGGGGTCATTTGAGTGGTTGCTAGGGTCATCTGGGTCATTTCTTGGGTCTTTGGGTGGTTGCTAGGGTCAATTAGGTGATTGTTGGGGTCATTTGAGTGGTTGCTAGGGTCATCTGGGTCATTTCTTGGGTCTTTTGGTGGTTGCTAGGGTCTTATGTTCTGAGTGATTGCTAGGGTCAATTAGGTGTTTGTTGGGGCATTTGAGTGGTTGCTAGGGTCATCTTGGTCATTTCTTGGGTTTTTGGGTGGTTGCTAGGGTCATTTGAGTGTTGTTAGGGTCATCTGGGTCATTTCTTGGGTCTTTGGGTGGTTGCTAGGGTCATCTGGGTCATTTCTTGGGTCTTTGGGTGGTTGCTAGGGTCTTCTGTTCTGAGTGATTGCTAGGGTCAATTAGGTGGCTGCTGGGGTCATTTGAGTGGTTGCTAGGGTCATCTGGGTCATTTCTTGGGTCTTTGGGTGGTTGCTAGGGTCAATTAGGTGATTGTTGGGGTCATTTGAGTGGTTGCTAGGGTCATCTGGGTCCTTTCTTGGGTCTTTTGGTGGTTGCTAGGGTCTTATGTTCTGAGTGATTGCTAGGGTCAATTAGGTGTTTGTTGGGGCATTTGAGTGGTTGCTAGGGTCATCTTGGTCATTTCTTGGGTTTTTGGGTGGTTGCTAGGGTCATTTGAGTGGTTGCTAGGGTCATATGGGGCATTTCTTGGGTCTTTGGGTGGTTGCTAGGGTCAATTAGGTGATTGTTGGGGTCATTTGAGTGGTTGCTAGGGTCATCTGGGTCATTTGTTGGGTCTTTTGGTGGTTGCTAGGGTCTTATGTTCTGAGTGATTGCTAGGGTCAATTAGGTGGTTGTTAGGGCATTTGAGTGGTTGCTAGGGTCATCTTGGTCATTTCTTGGGTTTTTGGGTGGTTGCTAGGGCTATCTGGGTCATTTCTTGGGTCTTTGGGGTGATTGCTAGGGTCTTCTGTTCTGAGTGATTGCTAGGGTCAATTAGGTGGTGGCTAGGGTCACCTGGGTCATTTCTTTGGGTGGTTGCTAGGGTCTTCTATTCAGAGTGGCTCTGGGCAGATCCAATAGTTTTAAACTTCAACAGAGTTCCCGCCTTCAAGGAAGTGAACGCTTGTCAATGTAGAGTGGCCAGACTCGCTGAACAAATGAAATGTACGAGAGTCTAGTAGGACCAGGAAAGAGACAGCTATTGATGCTGTGCTGTTGCTGTTCCTCAAGGGTGTGCGTTACAGTGATTTTAATAGGGCTGTAAGAACTGCTTCAAGCCGTGACATTAAGTGGCTTGTTAACTATAAAGTAAATATCAAAGGTCACTTGTAGTAGGTCTGAAAGGAGAGTGAAGCGATTGGGCAACGTTTCTAAAACTGGTTACGCCGGGATTATACGGTCGTCAATGTGTCAACCACATCAGAAAGTCAACAGTTTGTGTGTATTCAGCCTTTGCGCCGGCATGATATCAGTGGCATACCTTTCTGCTGACCATATTTAAATCTGTGCCCACATGCAAACAAGTGTATTTGTGAATAACTATTTGTCTTTCATTCTCTGGGAGCCTTTCAGTCGAGGTTTGCTTTAACATTTTCGTCCTTTGCTTCGACTCAATCTCCTCATTGAAATGCCACCACACGGTCTGTTGGAACAGTCTCCGTTTAATCCCATAACAATTTGAAACACTAGCGACCGCATTGTGATCCTGGTTATGTAGTCATCCATTATGATGTCACAGTTGTGGTCACATTGCCTGGCAGCACAGGTGAAACTAAATAGTTGACTTTGCATGCTATTGCTACAGTGATCTGGGTGGTTTCTACTTTTCATTTGAGTGGTTGCTAGGGTCATCTGGGGCATTTCTTGGGTCTCTGGGTGGTTGCTAGGGTCATTTGAGTGGTTGCTAGGGTCATCTGGGGCATTTCTTGACTCTCTGGGTGGTTGCTAGGGTCATTTGAGTGGTTGCTAGGGTCATCTGGGGCATTTCTTGAGTCTCTGGGTGGTTGCTAGGGTCATTTGAGTGGTTGCTAGGGTCATCTGGGGCATTTCTTGGGTCTCTGGGTGGTTGCTAGGGTCATTTTTGAGTGGTTGCTAGGGTCATCTGGGTCATTTCTTGGGTTTTTGGGTGGTTGCTACAGTCTTCTGTTCTGAGTGATTGCTAGGGCCATTTAAGTGGTTGCTAGGTTCATCTGGGCAATTTCTTGGGTCTTTTGGGTGGTTGCTAGGGTCATCTGGGTCATTTATTGGGTTTTTGGGTGGTTGCTAGGATCTTCTGTTCTGAGTGACTGCTAGGGTCATTTGAGTGGTTGCTAGGGGCATTTCTTGAGTCTTTGGGTGGTTGCTAGGGTCATTTGGGTCATTTATTGGGGTTTTGGGTGGTTGCTAGGATCTTCTGTTCTGAGGGGTTTCTAGGGTCATCTGGGTCATTTATTGGGTCTTTGGGTGGTTGCTAGGATTTTCTGTTCTGAGTGATTGCTAGGGTCAATTAGGTGGTTTTTGGGGTCACTTGAGTGGTTGCTAGGGTCATCTGGATCATTTCTTGGGTCTTTGGGTGGTTGCTAGGGTATTCTGTTCTGAGTGATTGCTAGGGTCAATTAGGTGGTTTTTGGGGTCATTTGAGCGGTTGCTAGGGTCATCTGGGTCATTTCTTGGGTCTTTGGGTGGTTGCTAGGGTATTCTGTTCTGAGTGATTGCTAGGGTCGTTTGAGTGGTTGCTAGGGTCATCTGGATCATTTCTTGGGTCTTTGGGTGGTTGCTAGGGTCATTTGGATCATTTCTTGGGTCTTTGGGTGGTTGCTAGGATATTCTGTTCTGAGTGATTGCCAGGGTCAATTAGTTGGTTGTTGGAGGTAATTTGAGTGGTTGCTAGGGTCATTTATTGGGTTTTTGGGTGGTTGCTAGGGTCTTCTGTTTTCAGTGATTGCTGGGGTCAATTAGGTGGTTGTTAGGGTCATTTGAGTGGTTGCTAGGGTCATTTCTTAGGTCTTTGGGTGGTTGTTAGGATCATGTGCTTGTTAGGGTTGGCTGGTTATTTGGGTCTTTTAGTTTTTTTTTTCCATTTTATTTTTTCAATAATAATCAAAAATCATGTCTAATTAATTGAAATCAGTACATGTAAAAATGTACAGTTTTTAGCGGATCCAAAAACGTTACAACAAAAATTCAGCTTTTATTTTATTTCATACTTATTTGACCTTTTCTTGTTTTTTTCAGTGTGGTCATTGTGATGGAGCTTCTGGTGGGCGTGTCTTTAGTGAGACTGACCGCTTGAGCAAAGGAATGGACTGCAGAAAGACGAGAGACCACGCCCCCCTGAGCACCATGAGGCTCAACTCGTCCTGAATCGCTCACACACTCCACACACTCAAACGAACTTCCTCGCCATGGGCTCTGTGTACCTGTGGAAGTTGTCCTCCCAAAAGCTGGGATTCTTCCTTGTGAGTTTCGGCTTCATTTGGGGGATGATGCTGCTTCACTTCACGATCCAGCAGAGGGCGACGCACGAAAGCAGCGCGCAGCTACGCATGCAGATACTGGATCTCAGCAAGCGATATATCAAAGCCCTCGCTGAGGAGAACCAGAGCGTGATGGACGGACCCTACGTAGGCACCATGACGGCATATGGTGAGTCCTTAGTGTTATCCGAAAGCGCTTTTCTTCTTCTTCTTCTTCTCCTTCTCCTTCTCCAAAGTGAATTGCATTTTTGAGGGCCTAGACATGAGAGTAAGACTCCTAGCAACATATTAAAAAGTGTCAGCGAGTGTTAAATTGGCTAGCATATTGCTAGACACATGTTAAAACATGCTAGCAATGCTTAGCTTAGCCAATCATAACATGCAACATGTCTAAAACATGCTAGCAATGCTTAGCCAAACATAACATGCAACATGCCAGAAACATGTTAAAACATGCTAGCAATGCTTAGCCAAACATAACATGTCTAAAACATGCTAGCAATGCTTAGCTTAGCCAATCATAACATGCAACATGTCTAAAACATGCTAGCAATGCTTAGCCAAACATAACATGCAACATGCCAGAAACATGTTAAAACATGCTAGCAATGCTTAGCCAAACATAACATGTCTAAAACATGCTAGCAATGCTTAGCCAAACATAACATGCAACATGCCAGAAACATGTTAAAACATGCTAGCAATGCTTAGCCAAACATAACATGTCTAAAACATGCTAGCAATGCTTAGCTTAGCCAATCATAACATGCAACATGTCTAAAACATGCTAGCAATGCTTAGCCAAACATAACATGCAACATGCCAGAAACATGTTAAAACATGCTAGCAATGCTTAGCCAAACATAACATGTCTAAAACATGCTAGCAATGCTTAGCCAAACATAACATGCAACATGCCAGAAACATGTTAAAACATGCTAGCAATGCTTAGCCAAACATAACATGTCTAAAACATGCTAGCAATGCTTAGCTTAGCCAATCATAACATGCAACATGTCTAAAACATGCTAGCAATGCTTAGCCAAACATAACATGCAACATGCCAGAAACATGCTTAAACATGCTAGCAATGCTTAGCCAAACATAACATGCAACATGCCAGAAACATGCTAAAACATGCTAGCAATGCTTAGCCAAACATAGTATGAAACATGCCAGAAACATGCTAAAACATGCTAGCAATGCTTAGCTTAGCCAAACATAACATGCAACATGTTAAAACATGCTAGCAATGCTTAGCTTAGCCAATCATAACATGCAACATGTTAAAACATGCTAGCAATGCTTAGCCAAACATAGTATGAAACGTGCCAGAAACATGTTAAAAAATGCTAGCAATGCTTAGCCAAACATAACATGCAACATGCCAGAAACATGTTAAAACATGCTAGCAATGCTTAGCCAAACATAGTATGAAACATGCCAGAAACATGCTAAAACATGCTAGCAATGCTTAGCCAAACATAACATGCAACATGCCAGAAACATGCTAAAACATGCTAGCAATGCTTAGCCAAACATAGTATGAAACGTGCCAGAAACATGTTAAAACATGCTAGCAATGCTTAGCTTAGCCAAACATAACATGTCTAAAACATGCTAGCAATGCTTAGCTTAGCCAATCATAACATGCAACAGGTCTAAAACATGCTAGCAATGCTTAGCCAAACATAACATGCAACATGCCAGAAACATGTTAAAACATGCTAGCAATGCTTAGCCAAACATAGTATGAAATGTGCCAGAAACATGCTAAAACATGCTAGCAATGCTTAGCTTAGCCAAACATAACATGTCTAAAACATGCTAGCAATGCTTAGCTTAGCCAATCATAACATGCAACAGGTCTAAAACATGCTAGCAATGCTTAGCCAAACATAACATGCAACATGCCAGAAATATGTTAAAACATGCTAGCAATGCTTAGCCAAACATAGTATGAAACATGCCAGAAACATGCTAAAACATGCTAGCAATGCTTAGCCAAACATAACATGCAACATGTTAAAACATGCTAGCAATGCTTAGCTTAGCCAAACATAACATGTCTAAAACATGCTAGCAATGCTTAGCTTCGCCAATCATAACATGCAACAGGTCTAAAACATGCTAGCAATGCTTAGCCAAACATAACATGCAACATGCCAGAAACATGCTTAAACATGCTAGCAATGCTTAGCCAAACATAACATGCAACATGCCAGAAACATGCTAAAACATGCTAGCAATGCTTAGCCAAACATAACATGCCAGAAACATGTTAAAACATGCTAGCAATGCTTAGCCAAACATAACATGCAACATGCCAGAAACATGCTAAAACATGCTAGCAATGCTTAGCCAAACATAACATGCAACATGCCAGAAACATGTTAAAACATGCTAGCAATGCTTAGCTTAGCCAAACATAACATGCAACATGTCTAAAACATGCTAGCAATGCTTAGCCAAACATAGCATGCAACATGCCAGAAACATGTTAAAACATGCTAGCAATGCTTAGCCAAACATAACATGCAACATGCCAGAAACATGCTAAAACATGCTAGCAATGCCTAGCCAAACATAACATGCAACATGCCAGAAATATGTTAAAACATGCTAGCAATGCTTAGCCAAACATAACATGCAACATGCCAGAAATATGTTAAAACATGCTAGCAATGCTTAGCCAAACATAGAATGAAACATGCCAAAAATATATTTAAACACAATCTAGCAATGATTTAGCCAAACATAGTATGAAACATGTTAAAACATGCTAGCATTGTTTAGCCAAACATAACATGCAACATGTCAGAAACATGCGAAAACATGCTAGCAATGCTTAGCTTAGCCAAACATAGCATGCAACATGCCAGAAACATGCTAGCAATGTTTAGCTTAGCAAACATAATATGCAACATGCTAAAACATGCTAGCAATGCTTAGCTTAGCCAAACAAAAAATGCAACATGCCAGAAACATGCTAAAACATGCTAGCAACACTTAACTAAGCGTTAAAGCATGCCATTAATGCAATGAAACAGGAAGTTGCTGTAACTCGAGCATGCAATCTCCAATCTCCCCCAAACTTCACGTGTTTGATAAATGCCCTGTCCTGAAGACATCTACATGCCAAAAAGTAGTTATAGTCATAGCGCCACCAGCTGGCAGCAGGAAGTCTGGCAAATACAAATGACTTTGATGAAGTCGTCCTATATTTACATGCATTCCTAAATCCAGCCGGTGCGAGGGCCCTTTCAGCGCTGCGTGTAGCTTTCATTCGTATGTCACAGAGATTGCTAATCACATGTAATCACATATACATCGTCCCGGCTGCTGCACTACGGCTTGTTATATCCGTCCTCCTCTGGCTGTGTCTCTCCACTGCATGCTTTAACCTATATTTAGCTCCCATGATGACCCGAGGCTGCAGCGGAGAAGGGATGCCATGCGGAAGACGCATTTGTGATGGGCCGTGCACAGACATTTTGAGGGGCAGTGGCCCAAATCAAAAAAAAGGGGCACTGGGGTGGCATTGGGGGCGAGGATTGGGTGCTTGTCCATACAAATTATCCATCTCTCTCTTACTAGTCAATCAAAACAGTTTTTAACAGTCGAAAATAGTGATATATGACATATTTACATTTACATTTATGCATTTAGCAGACGCTTTTATCCAAAGCGACTTACAACTTGACTTACCCAAACATATATTATGTTGAATATCAAAGTTTTTGTGTCTATTTGTTAATGACGGATTTGTGGACACAATGTTTTTGGTTTTGTGGAGTAAATGTTATAGCGTTTATTTTGAAGTAAAAAGATAAAATTTGGCTCTTGGGGTAAGATGAGCCAGCTATGTTTGGCACATGCCCCAAGTGGCATGTTGTTACTGTTTTTAAACGCAAAACTTAATGTAATTAACGGGGCTATTACTTAATATTTTCATGAACTAGATGCACATTTCAGGCATCTTCATTTTCATTAAACCTATAGGTTAACTGAGTGAATTCTATTATGACAAAATCTATTGGTTTTTTATATGATGACATATCTTCAATTAAAACATTGGCAATTAAATATTGATTTGCTTGTATTTAAGCCATAAAAAAATATCTTAATGGGATTCAGATTTTTCTGTTCTCAGTTATTAAATTATTCTACTAAATTGTCAATTTTAAGTAGAATATTTTTTGTATTTTACATTAATGACACTCTAATATATATATATAAATAGAAATAAGAGTTGTATCTAAGTAATTTATACATTCTGTAACAGTTTATGTGTTATTATATGAAATTAGGCCTATATATATTCTACAAAGTGTGCCATCGACAGCAAAGTTGATGTTATTTATATTAGATCAGTTCGGGTACAAAAACTTTATTAGACAAGAATTATAATTCTCTTCCATGAACGTTTATTTTGTACAAGTTGTTAGCACTATTAGAAGATCAGAAGCAAAATAATACTAGGGCTGTAATCAACCAAAGAAAATCTTGGTCGACTGAAGTCCTGAAATTTTCGACTAAAAATGACGTTAGGAAAAAAAACGTTACATTAATTATCTGCACACTGTGCGCAGTACTTGGTAGCCTTGTTGTCTGCCTAAATGAATTATAAATAAACATAAAAAACAGTATATTAAATGGTTTTTGAGCTGATTATTTAGCACTGAAATGAGTCTGACACACGAGTCTTTCGGCTCTGACAGCGCTGCGCGGATTGCCACAATTCTCAATATAATATTGAGTTATTAATGTATTCATTTCTCGATGACAGAATTTTCATTTTTGAGTGAACTATCCCTTTAATGTTAACACAACAACAAAAGACTAAGAGAAAATCACTCGCTGATCTTGACTGAAGAACTGTAATACAGTAGCTTTAATAAGAATCGATGTATATTTTATAGTGAAGTCCATGTAGTGTTTTATTTTTACATTTATTCATTCAATTTCATACTTAAATGCTGCTCTGAGCTGCCAGTGTAAATCTTTATATATATTTATTTTATATTATACTATACACTAGGAATGTGTACAAGGTTTTTTTTTTTTAAGTAAAGTTTTAAGTTTTAAATAAGGGTTTTCAATTATTTTAAGTAAAATAAAGAATGAGTATTGCAATAAAAAAAGTTTTTTTTCTCCTTAACTTCTTGCTGTTCCTGTTGCTTAAGAATAGAATAGCAAAAAACTGATGTGACAAGCCATCAGAACCGAACCGAACCGAAAACCGTGGTTAAAAACCGAGGTATGTATTGAACCGTGGACTAACTGTATTGTTGCATCCCTAATGCATACTGTTAATGCGACAACATCCTGGAACTGTCGTCTCTGCTTTTCAGATTTCCGCGCACAGACTCTGGAAAACACGGGAGCGGATTCGCGGAATCGGTGGATCTTTAGCGGAGGGAAAACAGAACACTTTTAGCAGGGATGGGTAGCGCCCATAGAACAGTCCTTCCTGAAAAATGCGGCTTTTTTTTGTGATTGTTGCGGCAAAAATCCTTGATTATGCGGCATGTTTTCTTAAAAAATGCGATGGAAAATGCGGGATATTTATGCAATTTTATGCGATGAAATTGCGGGAACTTGCAAAAACTGCGGTTTGATGAAAAAGAGAAAAAAAGCACTACATCACAGAAAGTGCTGGGAATATTTAAGTTCTCATCTTGTTTTATTGAAGACCTTAATAAACACACGGCTCAAATTTACAAAACATTGAGTCAAACAAGTTCTGTAGCTTTACAAAAGGAATATGCTACAACTTCTGAAAAAATGAATAAATAACTTCCTGTTTTACAGAGGTAGCTTTACAAAACAGACATTTGAGTGCTTCCAATGCACAAAGTGCAATCTCTTAAAGGGTTAGTTCATCCAAAAATGTAAATTCTGTCATTAATGACGTCCCCTCATGTCGTTGGACACCCATCAGACCATCTTTGGAACACAAATGAAGATATTTTAGTTGAATCCGATGGCTCAGAAAGGCCTCCATTGGCACAATGTTCACTCTCAAGACCCATAAAAGGCACTAAAGACGTTGTTACAAAATCCATCTCACTACAGCGGTTTTACAATAACTTTATGAAGCGACGAGAATAGTTATTGTGCTAAAATCTAAATAACGAATTATATAGTGATGACCGATTTAAAAACAAACAGCATCATGAAGCTTCAAAGCGTTATGAATCAGCGATGAAATCACGTGACTTTGGCGATCCAAACCGCTGAATCGACTCACTGATTCATAACGCTTCAAACCGCTGAATCGACTCACTGATTCATAACGCTTCAAACCGCTGAATCGACTCACTGATTCATAACGCTTCAAACCGCTGAATCGACTCACTGATTCATAACGCTTCAAACCGCTGAATCGACTCACTGATTCATAACGCTTCAAACCGCTGAATCGACTCACTGATTCATAACGCTTCAAACCGCTGAATCGACTCATTGATTCATAACGCTTCAAAGCTTCATGATGCTGTGTTTTGAAATCGGTCATCACACCGGGAAACTGCTTTGCGCGTCTTTTGCTGTTATTTTTGTTGGCAAATGGGAGTTTGCGCTTCATCATGGTTTCACTGATATCTATGGTTTCACTGATATCTATGGTTTCTCCACGGGGTTTGTAGCTTTTCGATGACGTTCACGTCGGGTAATTACGTCACTTCAAAACGTTCCCATGGCAACAGGGGGAAATGGCGGCTCTTGTGTGAAGAAAACAAACATTTTTCAACTTTCTGCTAATATATATATGACTTTTTTTGCAACGAAAATGCGGGGATTATTAAATCATGCTAGCCCCGCATATTTTGCACGCGGAAATAGGCAATTTATGATGCGAAAGTGCGGCATATTTGAAAAAATGCGGCCCCCGCATAAATATGCGGACTTTGGCTGATTATGCGTTAAATCATGCGATCGCATAATCACGTTTTTCTGGAGGGACTGATAGACTGCGAGAAGGGCACCTCAGCTGATGAGGGCAGAGGGGCAGCGGCTCTGGGACACTCCCCTGTGCACGGCCCTGGCCGCAAGCATAACAAGCAATGTTCATAGAGACAATGTCATTGTACTTAAGCGGAAGAAAGCCGTGGCGGGGCCTGTTTTAGCCTTTCTCTCAGGACACAGACGTCGATAACTTATTCATGCCGCTAATAGAGGCGCTCGGCCGGGCAGGAGGCCTCATTACGGCTCACGGATGACCATCGATCCAGAAGCAAAGACACACACCACACGGCTTCTTGCTCTAAACAGCTTCTTTTACAGTTGAAGTCGCGATTAGTTCATGTATTCATCGGGTTCAAGAAACTTCCAGAGGTGTGTGGTGCAAGTACACACATGTAAGATGTAGGCGTGGTAACATTATCTGCAACAAATGCCTCAGTCGGTTAGCGATCATGCTGATTAAGGCCCATGCTTTTAGAGGTAACTCCATCAGTGTAAGGAAGTACTTAAGGCAGGGGATGATGTTGCAGGGGGCGTGGCATTCATAATGATCTCAACATTTGTTGACGGAAGACGTTGGGCAGTTTAACTGCAGGACAAACAAGAGACTCAAGAACAACGACACACACACACACACACAGCCGTGGATCATCAGAGAACAACACACACACACACACACACACAGCCGTGGATCATCAGAGAACAACACACACACACACACACACATACACACACACAGCCGTGGATCATCATAGAACGACACATACAATATTAAGAACTTTTAACAAGGAAACAAAAATGTCGCTGGTAAACCCTGTAGTGAGTCTCTGCTGTGTGTCCTCTGTGTTCTGTGCGCTCCAGAACTGCCGCTTTTTGTTTATGATGTGGATCTAAATCTGCTCTATAATCTAACAGCTCAGTGTCTCCTGTCGACATCACGTCTCACTGAAGCTCCAGGAAATGCATCCCATTAATGCAGTTAATAAGTGAGACACACGCACACCCACACACACACACACACACACACACACACACACACACACACACACACACACACACAGACACACAGACAGACAGACACACACACACCCACACACACAGACACACAGACATAGACACACAGACACACAGACAGACACACAGACAGACAGACACACACACACCCACACACACAGACACACAGACAGACACACAGACACACAGACAGACAGACACACACACACACACACACACACACACACAGACACACAGACAGACAGACAGACAGACAGACAGACAGACAGACACACACAGACACACACACAGACACACACACAGACACACACACAGACACACACACAC
Source organism: Romanogobio albipinnatus (assembly GCA_023566225.1). Taxonomy (NCBI): domain Eukaryota; kingdom Metazoa; phylum Chordata; class Actinopteri; order Cypriniformes; family Gobionidae; genus Romanogobio; species Romanogobio albipinnatus. Next base: position 2,745,192 of record CM042263.1, read on the forward strand.
ACACACACACACAGACACACACACACACACACACACACACACACACAGACACACACACACACACACACACACACACACACACACAGACAGACAGACAGACAGACAGACAGACACACAGACAGACAGACACACACACACACACACACACACACACACAGACAGACAGACAGACAGACAGACACACACAGACAGACACACAGACAGACACACACAGACAGACACACACACACACACACAGACAGACACACACAGACAGACACACACACACACACACACAGACAGACAGACAGACAGACAGACACACACAGACAGACACACAGACAGACACACACACACACACACACACACAGACAGACACACACACACACACACACACACACACACACAGACAGACACACACACACAGACAGACACACACACACACAGACAGACACACACACAGACACACACACACACACACACACAGGTGAGGAGAGAGTTACAGACACCCAGAAATGATTAAACCAGGCTGAAGCAAAAGATCAGTTTGCATGATCCATTGAGAGTGAAAGTGAGAGCGGGCTGGAGAAAGACAGGAATGGTAGGTTTAAGGTCAGATGTGACTCACTGTGGTTTTGTGAAAGGTAAAAACACAATACAGCCCTGTCTCAGAGATCCGGGTTACACTCATATAAAGGTCGCATGTCAACTTTTTTGTGTGCCATCTTAAAGGTACAGTTCACCCAAAAATAGAAAATCATCCCATGATTTACTCAACCCTCAGGTCATCCTATAGGTGTGTATGACATTCTTCTTTCAGACGAACACAATCAGAGTTATATTATAAATGTCCTGGCTAATCCAAGCTTTATAAGGGCAGAGATTGGTTTTATCGGTCAGGACATATCCACATATTTGCCGCTCGTTCACGGAAGCCTGCATTTGCAAATGGACATATTTGCATGCCTTTCTAACATGTACAGATGGAGAATATCCCTGTGAAATGTAAGTTATGCACTGAGGAAGAACACATTTCAAACGCATTAAACACCGCAAGTATTGATCTGTCAATCAGCACAGCATCTCTCAGAGCGTCTGACGGGCTAAGCTGCTTTAAACTGTACATGCTAACTATATCTCACCAGTTATTTTAAAGCCCTTAATATAAAGCGTGTCATGTTTAGGACAAATTGTATCATGCACTTTCCCTGCATCAGCTCAATCTGCGCTGTTTTTCAGATGCGCTCGTATCAATCTACTGTATATCGATATAAGGGTCAATGACAAATAAGAAAAATATATATATATTTATAAATATATAGCAAAATGCATTTTTATGTCCAGAAAAAACCTATGGTAATGATTCATATTGGTTTTACAGCTCTTAAGACAGCATTAATTCATTATTAAACAAGATTTATGATTTTACCACCCAGATAATGTCATGTGGTGCGACCATATATTCATTTAAAATAATATACATATACAATGAATCATTGTAAAATGCATATCACATGGTAAATTCCCTTTCCATTTTCTATGTATTTCTATGTATTGCCCTTTTAGTCACTTTTCTATGTGTTCAGAACGCAATTTTCCATAAGGAGTTATGTTTTTTTTTTTGTATACATTATATAATGGTTTACATTTATGTTTCTTACTTCATTTTGCAATTGCAGTGGGAATTGATACTTTTAAATGTACATTTGCTGGTCGCACCACCTGACATTTGTGACATGTATTGATATGTGACATGTATTTATTATTATTATTATTTTTTTTTTTTTAGGAAAATAATGAATTTGGACACAAAAAATACATATCATGTCATTGACCCTTAAACGGAGTAGAGACAGAGGGCATTTAGGCCACGCCCACACCGCGACAATCCAACGCTCTCCATTGACTTTGTATTGTGTGAAGCGCCTCCTTGTCATTTCTGACTTATAACAAAAAACAGAACAATGTCTAAAAGCTGATATATGTGACAAAGTGTACAGCAAACAAGCTAAACAACTCAGAAGTACGTTTTGATAAGCTGTCGACCCAAAACAACAAGCGTTCAAGGACACAAAAGTGGCAATACACACAACTGGCGCAACAACAGAATGTCTCTGAACAGATTCACGCCCACTTTTAGGGGAAAATAAACTAGACTCCCATAGACTTCAATACAAAATGGCGGCACAAAACAACGTCCGTACACAGCCGGCAGGCGTGAATAACTTAAGAAATCTCTCAGATTAAACATGTCAAGTGATTATATGTCCAGCCGTCCTGCCAAGAGTGTGAACGATACATCCACACACTTCATTTGGTCAATTTAAAAACATGTCCCTTCATTCTCCCAGCGTCAAATTGGTGTAACAGCCCCACCCAGTGTCCAGAGGTGTCTTACCCGGACATTTACTCGTACCTCATCGAGTCACCAGGTAAGCCAATGAATGATGTAACTTCGTTTTTGAATCATGAAGTACGGATGATGCTATCGGAAGATAAGTCAGGCTAGTTAACTATGGCTGGACAGAAAAGTGCTCTCAGCACTCTAAATATAAAGACATAATATATATATTTAAAGATGTTTACTATCAAAAACGTAAAATCATTCAATTGTTACACCAATTTGACGCTGGGAGAATGAAGGGACATGTTTTTAAATTGACCAAATGAAGTGTGTGGATGTATCGTTCACACTCTTGGCAGGACGGCTGGACATATAATCACTTGACATGTTTAATCTGAGAGATTTCTTAAGTTATTCACGCCGGCCGGCTGTGTACGGACTTCGTTTTGTGCCCCCATTTTGTATGGAAGTCTATGGGAAGTCTAGTTTATTTTCCCCTAAAAAGGGGCGTTGACGAAATTAACAGTTAAGTTCCCGGATGTGTCGGTAGTCCGTATAAGACGTGACGCATCAGCAGGAAGAACGGGTACATTTTGGGATCCTGACACTCAGATATCACACAAATATTCAAATGTCAGTTTTATATATTATATTTCCTGTCACTGATTATGTTCCCCTCTAGTGGGCGTAGTTCTTAGTCTAATAACCAAGCGGCTCCTCCCGCAGTTTCTCTTGAAGTGAGTTAAACTGCAATTCATGGACTGGCCACTAGAGACAGACTCCAGAAGGAGCAGAATCTCATTGAGCTCATGTTAAAATGCCCAACTTTACAGCAGAAGAACACATGTTTACAGCAAGCGGCAACCTCCCGCAGTTTCTCTTGAAGCCAATACGGAAGTGCCTCAAACTGCAATTCATCGACTGGCCACTAGAGACAGACTCCAGAAGGAGCAGAATCTCATTGAGCTCATGTTAAAATGGCCAACTTTACAGCAGAAGAACACATGTTTACAGCAAGCGGCAACCTCCCGCAGTTTCTCTTGAAGCCAATACGGAAGTGCCTCAAACTGCAATTCATCGACTGGCCGCTAGGGACAGGCTCCAGAAGAGAGCAGAATCTCATTGAGCTCATGTTAAAATGGCCAACTTTAGAGCAGAATAAAACATGTTTACAGTCTGGGACAAACTGTGCTTTTGGTCTATACGGCTCATTTTGCCCTTCATGACAACTGTGAGGGGGGTGATTTTTTTTATAATTCATTCGTTTACATTATATAAAGCCTTAAAATTCAGCATAATTAAGGGCGTGGCCATTTCGAGTGACAGGTGGATAGCCATTTATCTGCTGTCTGTTAGTCACGCGTCACTTAAGCTCCGCCCACGTCCCGCCTTTTTGCCCATTTTCTGTTATCCGAGAGTGACGCGCGATGACGCGCTGCCAAGATGGCTCGTCCCTACTTTGCGCTTCAGAACGGCTCATCAGAATCCTATGGGTGACATCACGAACACGACGTCCATATTTTTTTACAGTCTATGGTTTACAGTCTGGGACAAACTGTGCTTTTGGTCTATACGGCTAATGTTGCCCTTCATGACGACTGTGAGGGGGGAATTTATTTATAAGTAATTCGTTTACATTATATAAAGCCTTAAAGTTCTGCATAATTAAGGGCGTGGCCACTTTGAGTGACAGGTGGATTGCCGTTTGTCTGCTGTCTGTTAGTCGTCACCTCAGCTCCGCCCACGTCCCGCCTCTTTGCCCATTTTCTGTAATCCGGGAGTGATTTGACAAGATGGCGACGGCCCGACTTCATGCTGCGTTCACACCAAACGCGAATAGAGCGTCTGGCGCGAGTGATTTCAATGTTAAGTCAATGGAAAGGCGCGGTTCGCGCGGCACAAAGGACGCAAATTGAGCATCTTGCGTGATACGCGCTTTACACGCGAGTGGTGCTTTTGTGCATTCATGAATTTGAGGTGAATTCGCGTCTGATGCCCGAGTTAAAAAATTTGAACTTTGGCGTCAATTCGCGCCACGTTAACCAATCAGGAGCCTGCTCGCTGCTGTCACGTGGGGAAGTGACGTGATGAGAAACCCCGCATTATTTAAAAATAATACTATTGTGTCACAAAATGTAGTTTTAAGACTTTTTCAGGTGAGAATGTAGTTGTTTAAAGCTCAAATCTGTGGTTTATTTATAAAGAGAGCGCCTATTTAAAAAAATAATCTTGTGTTTTTGGAGATCCAGGTGATCAGCGGGCGCTCAGCGCTCATTAACCCCGGCGAGAGCAGCCTTTCCTCGGCCAGTCCTTCTGGCGTCTGCCGCTGGCTCTGATGTCCTGTAGTGGTTCGTCTTGTGTGGATCTAACGTCTGATCTTTGCTCTCATGAATCTATAATTTGTTGTCTGCCAAATCGTTTTGACTGAGGGCAAAGAGAAGTTTCATAACTTTATTTTTTAAGGATATTTAAATACACATGCAGTGAAGATAATGTAGGAGTTGCCTGGACCACATTTGTGTGGCTATTAATGTTTAATATATATTTTTAATGAAAATGAAAAGAGGCAGAGTGGTGTTTTATGACATATTTCTCCTGGAGCGCCTTGAACGCGCGTCTATTTCGCTTCAAACGCTCAATTTATTTAATGCCGAATGGATTCAAAATGTTCACACGTCAAACTAGACGTAATTTTGCCGCTCTACTCGCGTTTGGTGTGAACGCAGCATTACGCTTCAGAACTGCTCTTCGGAATCCTATGGTGGACGTCACGGACACTACGCCCATATTTTTTTACAGTCTATGGCAGAAACGTAATTTAAATTGGGTAAATTGTCAGTGGGCGGGATCACACATTCCAACACGGACCTCACATTTCAAAGCAGAATAACTGTTATTATATATACCTAAATCTCTGCAAACATATGGTTTTATGCTTTAGGACAGTCAAAAATGCGGAATATGCGGATGCGACCGGCCCCGAGGGGTTTACTGCTCCTGAGGGATTTAGTCCTGGGAAGTGTGACGATGATGATGACATCATCATTGTGGCACTCTGTGACATTGAAATATGGATTATACTCTCTCGTCTCCATCTGTCAGAGAAAATCCAAATGGATTTGGACTCTTTTTTGAGCTAGAGAGAAGTTGAACTTTCATAAGGTGACGCGTTTTTGCATGAAAAGGAATATTTAGCAGGAAATAATAGAATGGGATTTGATTGGGCACGTTTTCACTAGTCATGCGTCATGAGAAGTGCATTTCTCTCCTGTCCTTCTTCCCTTTTTTGGGGTTTTTCAGGTGCGAGTGAGAAACAAGAACCAGTAGTTCAGTGTCACTGGAAAACAACACGTTTGTTGCTCACTCAAGTCGTCGCCATGTGGTATTTTTCTGTCTTGTTCTGCTTTATTGGATGTTGTGTTTGTTTATTAGATTCTTTAAAACCGAATTACTGGATCAGGAATCAATCTCTGCTAAATGAATCTGGGGATTCTGATTGATAATTATGTTTGGATCGCTCCGCGCCCCGCTCGTCCTCTCTGACTCTCTCTGTATTTGAACATAATCATCTTTTCCAGAGCGTTATCGAGATGAAACTCCAGGTTATTGAGTTATTGAGCATACGGGTGGGTCTTAATCCCTCTGTTCTGCAGGAAGTTCGGGTTTCAGCTCAAATCATATTAAAGCCTGTTTGAAATGCTGACGGTGTGTTGACCTCATTCGGTTAGTGTGTGTGTGTGTGTGTGTGTGGATTGAAAATATAAATGGGCACAATGCTTATTACTTCATCATAATGATATCTATCTATCTATCTATCTATCTATCTATCTATCTATCTATCTATCTATCTATCTATCTATCTATCTATCTATCTATCTGTCTGTCTGTCTGTCTGTCTGTCTGTCTGTCTGTCTGTCTGTCTGTCTGTCTGTCTGTCTGTCTGTCTGTCTGTCTGTCTGTCTGTCTGTCTGTCTGTCTGTCTGTCTGTCTGTCTATCTATCTATCTATCTATCTATCTATCTATCTATCTATCTATCTCTGTCTGTCTATGTGTGTGTGTATATATATTTATTTTTTATATATTAGTGCTGTCAAATGATTAATCGCAATTAATATCTTGTATGTATGTGTGTGTATGTATGTATGTATGTATGTATGTACGTATGTACGTGTGTGTGTGTGTGTGTGTACATATGTATGGATGTGTATGTACATATGTGTGTGTGTGTGTGTGTGTGTGTGTGTATGTATGTATGTATGTGTGTATGTCTGTCTGTCTGTCTGTCTGTCTGTCTATATAGATATGTGTGTGTGTGTGTATATATTTATTTTTTATATATTAGTGCTGTCAAATGATTAATCGGAATTAATATTGTGTGTGTGTGTATGTACTTGTGTATGTACGTGTGTGTGTGTGTGTGTATGAACGTGTGTGCGTATGTGTGTGCGTGTGCGTGTGTGTGTGTGCGTGTGTGTGTGTGTGTATGAACGTGTGTGCGTGTGTGTGTGTGTGTGCGTGTGTGTGTGTGTGTGTGTGCGCGTGTGTGTATGTACGTGTGTGTGTATGTACGTGTGTGTGTATGTACGTGCGTGTGTATGTACGTGTGTGTGTATGTACGTGTGTGTGTGTATGTACGGGTGTGTGTATGTATGTGTGTGTGTATGTACGTGCGTGTTTGTGTGTGTGTGTGTGTGTGTGTGTGTGTACGTGTGTGTGTTTGTGTATTTACGTATGTGTATGTATGGTGTGTATTTATGTGCGTACGTATGTATGTGTGTGTACATATGTATGTGTGTACGTATATATATGTGTTAGCGTGTGTGTGTGTGTACGCGCGTGTGTGTGTGTATATTTATTTTTTATATACAAGTGCTGTCAATTGATTAATCGCGATTAATATTTTATGTATGTATGATATATTTCATTTTAGTAATTAATAGTTTCCGGCTTTATTGTATTGTTTTATCTAATCATATGTATATCATTTTGTTTTGTGCAGATCTGAAGAAGACTCTAGCTGTTCTTCTGGATAATATAATGCAGAGATTATCAAAGCTGGAGTCTAAAGTGGACAATATCATGTACAACGGCACAAGTACCAACCTGACCAATGGAACCGTGACCCCTGGACCGAACCCGGTCAACCCAGAGAAAGTCAACGTGGCAGGTACAGATGCTCTTTCCCATCACTCTTTGCACTGATAAACTTCCTGTTGAGCATTTTCAGCACTTCGGTTTCTCCTTGACTTCCCAAAGTCAGCTTCCCTCAAACACGGCACTCTTTACACATCGCGGCAAACACTCTTGTATGCATCACACACACACACACACACACACACACGTTTCTTTCACAGTTCCTGCCCTCTTTATTGGATTCCATTGATTTTCCTTCAGCTCCAAGATGATTAACGACCATGTCAGAAAACAAACTATGTGTAGTTTCACCATCAAGTGTTTGCTAGAAAGAAGGGCTTGGTTATGTTATAGCTTTGTATTGAAAGACAATGGGATATTCATCAGCAAATAAAGTTGAACGGGGCTTCATTTTGTCCATTTTTATTTGATTTGTGCATTAAAAGTAGTATTTTTCTCTTAGGATCATGTGTACCTCTATGCTTAGGTGGTTTACAGTTACACTAGTTAGTTTTTTCTACATCTGTGTTTATTAATCCACTGATGTAGTGTTGTTTCAGGTTGTATTGACAGAACTCAGAGTTAATGTAGCTTGAAGTTGTCACTAAAGCGAAGTTTGACTTGGCAGCGTTAACGTTTGATTATAATGTGTGTGTGTGTGTGTGCTCAGTAGGCACAATGCCATCTGGGAGACCGTCATTGACCAGATGACTGATATAAATGTAATGCTGTGGTTATTTGGACATCTGCCATGGTAAAACGATGGTATTCTATATAATTTGGTACCGTGGAATATACCAAAGTATAATAGTGTTACAATCTATTGCACAGTGTACTGGTAACATCAGGCTATTTCACACAGTAATATTATGTTTTGAACATGAAAATTAGCCATGTTGTTTTTGCAGATTGGTTTCACTACATGTGCTATAGTTGAACTATGGTTGCTAGTGTAAAAAGATGGTTAATTTTCATAAATAGCACAATAATACCATGTTTTTCTAACATGCGCCACAATAATACCATGTTTTTCTGACATGCGCCACAATAATACCATGTTTTTCTGACATTCGCCACAGTAATACCATGTTTTTCTGACATGCGCCACAATAATACCATGTTTTTCTGACATGCGCCACAGTAATACCATGTTTTTCTGACATGCGCCACAATAATACCATGTTTTTCTAACATGCGCCACAATAATACCATGTTTTTCTGACATGCGCCACAATAATACCATGTTTTTCTAACATGCGCCACAGTAATACCATGTTTTTCTGACATGCGTCACAATAATACCATGTTTTTCTGACATGCGTCACAATAATACCATGTTTTTCTGACATGCGTCACAATAATACCATGTTTTTCTAACATGCGCCACAGTAATACCATGTTTTTCTGACATGCGTCACAATAATACCATGTTTTTCTGACATGCGTCACAATAATACCATGTTTTTCTAACATGCGCCACAATAATACCATGTTTTTCTGACATGCGCCACAATAATACCATGTTTTTCTAACATGCGCCACAATAATACCATGTTTTTCTGACATGCGTCACAATAATACCATGTTTTTCTGACATGCGTCACAATAATACCATGTTTTTCTAACATGCGTCACAATAATACCATGTTTTTCTGACATGCGTCACAATAATACCATGTTTTTCTAACATGCGCCACAATAATACCATGTTTTTCTGACATGCGTCACAATAATACCATGTTTTTCTAACATGCGTCACAATAATACCATGTTTTTCTAACATGCGTCACAATAATACCATGTTTTTCTAACATGCGTCACAATAATACCATGTTTTTCTGACATGCGTCACAATAATACCATGTTTTTCTAACATGCGCCACAATAATACCATGTTTTTCTAACATGCGCCACAATAATACCATGTTTTTCTGACATGTGCCACAATAATACCATGTTTTTCTGACATGTGCCACAATAATACCATGTTTTTCTAACATGGGCCACAGTAATAACATGCTTTTCTGACATGGGCCACAATAATACCATGTTTTTCTAACATGCGTCACAATAATACCATGTTTTTCTAACATGCGCCACAATAATACCATGTTTTTCTAACATGGGCCACAGTAATAACATGCTTTTCTGACATGGGCCACAATAATACCATGTTTTTCTAACATGCGTCACAATAATACCATGTTTTTCTAACATGCGTCACAATAATACCATGTTTTTCTAACATGCGTCACAATAATACCATGTTTTTCTGACATGCGTCACAATAATATCATGTTTTTCTGACATGCGCCACAATAATACCATGTTTTTCTAACATGCGCCACAATAATACCATGTTTTTCTGACATGTTCCACAATAATACCATGTTTTTCTGACATGTGCCACAATAATACCATGTTTTTCTAACATGCGCCACAATAATACCATGTTTTTCTAACATGCGCCACAATAATACCATGTTTTTCTAACATGCGCCACAATAATACCATGTTTTTCTAACATGTGCCACAATAATACCATGTTTTTCTGACATGTGCCACAATAATACCATGTTTTTCTACCATGCGCCACAATAATACCATGTTTTTCTGACATGCGCCACAATAATACCATGTTTTTCTGACATGCGCCACAATAATACCATGTTTTTCTGACATGCGCCACAATAATACCATGTTTTTCCTGACATGCGCCACAATAATACCATGTTTTTCTAACATCCGCCACAATAATACCATGTTTTTCTGACATGTGCCACAATAATACCATGTTTTTCTGACATGCGCCACAATAATACCATGTTTTTCCTGACATGCGCCACAATAATACCATGTTTTTCAAACATAAGGGCAGCAAAGCAAGTGCATTCTGGGAGTTGTTGTCTTTCATCCACATGGCTTTGCTCAGTCTAGAAGGCACCAACTTCTAAAATAATTTCACATTTCTACTACATAAATGACCCAATTTAAATACACATTCATCTTTCCAGCGGTGAAGTACCCTTTTAATGGTACACTCTAAAAAATGCTGGGTTAAAAACAACCCAAGTTGGGTTGAAAATGGACTAACCCAGCAATTGGGTTGTTTTAACCCAGTGAATGGGTCGTTTTAACCCGGCGGTTGGGTTAAATGTTTGTTTAAAACAACCCAATCGCTGGGTTAGTCCATTTTCAACCCAACTTGGGTTGTTTTTAACCCAGCATTTCTTAGAGTGTAAAACTTTTGTTTTTGTAATCAGGCAAATTTGGATCCACCAATATATCGGTTATCGGCTTTCAAATATATAAAGAATTATCGGTTATCGTATCGACCAAAATTTTCACATCGGTGCATCCCATTTTGGACATTTACCACAATATTGCCATGGTTTTTGAATATGTACAATGATAATACTTTGTCTTTAGACATTTACCACAGTATTGCCATGTTTTGTGTGTGTACATTGCCATGGCTTTGGATATTTACTACAGGAATACTAGTACCATCAATACCACGTTTTCTTGTGCGTGTGCAGTAATAGCCTGATTTGGACATGGTTTTCGGATATGTTAAGTAATAATGTGTTTTTGGACAGTTACAGTAGTAATGCAATTTTTTGTGCATTTAAGGTTGTAATACCTCTCTTTTGGATTAATATGCTTATATTAAAACACAGTGGTTTTAAAATCTAAACACGGTACCACCTCAGCGCTTCTCTGTCAAGGTTGCATGTGTGTGATTTCTCTTGACTTGATGTGTGTGGATGTGATCATCGCCTCTGACTCACTGAGCTTAATATAGGCCAAACCCCTGTTGAGTCATGTGGCGCTTCACAGCGACTGGATATGGCTAATTCTCTGACTGCTTTTTTGACAGGCCGCTGTGATGACAGTTCTGGTGAACACTTTTTGTTTTTATCTCAAACTGAGCTGAATTGTTTTATAAGGCACATTAAGCGGCAAAGACAGGTCGCAATTACAGCATGTGATATGGAAATGGTGTTATTATGGCATTATAGACAAAGGAGGGATTTTCGCAAAGCATTTGATACAGTTAACCATTCAGTTTTACTGCACAAACTTCATGCATTTAATTTCTCTTCCAAATTCATTAGCCTCATTAATTCATACCTTTTATCTCGTTCAAAAAAAGCGTAAGAATTGACCAATATAATTCTACACCCTTACTATTATCAACTGGTGTTCCACAGGGTTCAATTATTGGTCCAATTCTTTTCATTTTATATTTTAACGATTTACCATCTTTGTGTAAGAACTGTGACACTTTGATGTATGCAGACGACAGTTATTTTGGCCTATGGAAAATCTACAGAGGAAGTTGCCTCACAACTAACAGAGGCCATGTCATTGATCTCAATCTGGCTTGAACAAGCGTGTCTGCAATTGAACATATCTAAAACGGTTTCCATGTTCTTTTAAAAAAATATATATAATTATAAAACCTGAAATTTTAATATCTGGAGAAAGAGTAGAGGTCATCTGTGTGTGAGCCAAGCTGATCGAGCAACCATTGACTACCATAGTAGAGGAAAAAAATACTATGGTAGTCAATGGTTGCTCTCTCTGCTTTGTTACAAACATTCTTCAAAATATCTTCTTTTGTGTTCAGCAGAACAAAGAAACTCATACAGGTTTGGAACAACTTGAGGGGGAGTAAATGATGACAGAATTTTAATTTTTTGGGTGAACCCTTTAAGTTATATAACAATCACTGTCCTTTCAATGCTACCTTGATTTGCGACGATTGCGCAGGACATAAATAATTTAGCTCTTGTCGCCATTATAAACAGCGCTTCATAACTCAAGCATTACATCATACTCGGGGTTAGAGGTCATTTGTAACCATTTTATGTTTTAGCGCATAGTGGTGCTAGTCTGGTCCTACTAGACTCTCTTACATTTCATTTGTTCAGAGAGTCTGGCCACTCTCCATTGACAAGCGATGACTTCCTTGAAGGCGGGAACTCTGTTGAAGTTTAAAACTATTGGATCTGCCATAACCAATCGCTAACGTTTGGTCGTGACGTATGTCGTGTGTCGTTCGCCTCTGTTTCTCACATGGAAATCCGTAAAAATAACTGTGCAGATTGTGCACCACCTCAGTGATAAAACCTAAACCTTGTGCATTCGGATGGTGATTTATTCACAGTGGAGGGGAGAGTTGTGTGATCAGGAACAGGCTGCTCATGTGGTCCATAACATGATTGTGCTGTAAATAAAATGTCATATGCTTGGTATGATAAGAATAAATGCTGCCGTAAATAACGGCCCAATTCAAATGTTTTCGTGCTTTTCTTCCTTTTATTGTTTGAGCAGTGATGAAATATATTGCTCTTGAAAATACTTCCCAGCATTTAAAGAAATACAAGTCTAGAAATGCATCCGAATTACAGCGAAGCGCAACCGTACGGTGCTCTGCAGGGGTCAAAAAGGATATAAACAGTGCATTTTGAAGTGAAGTCATTGTTTTCAGTCACTCTAGCCTGACGTCGTCATACTCAATTCTAGTCAGAATATGAGTCTGATCTGCTCCGTTGGGCTGTGATTATGGGGCGTGTTTCAACCGAACCAGGAAAGACCTCAATTGGATAGACCTACAACCAATCAGAGCAACGGAGCGACGCATAACGTTAGTTGTCAAATGTCAACAGAACTCAACTGCACTGTGTTGCCAAGTCCGCGGGTTGAAGCGACCCTAATTATGTGATAATACCCAGCCAAAATAACACATATTTTACCCCCCAAATGCCTTTTTTCCCGGATAACCACTCCCCCCCACCCCTCGGAAAGCTATTGGGCTTGTTTTTGGCTAGTTTTGAGTAACGTTAGCAATTGAGCGGGTTTTGTTGTAAAAACTTGGCAACCCTGTCTGCACGCACGCAGTCCAAGTCACGTTAGAAGAAGAAGATGAGTGTAAACGATCTTTGCCGGTGTTGTAATAATAGAATTTAAGGATACACAGAGTACTGACCAACACGATCATCATTTCTGAGAGAAATAGTAAAGGTTAATGCATATACGAACAAGTTCTCCGTTTAGGATTAGAACAAATTCAACCCAAGCGCCTTTGATGACATGATGATGATGTTACTGTTTATCATCTGTCCATCATCGTATAAAGCCCGCCCTGACAATATCATTGGTCCGAACAGTTTCTGTTCAGGCATAATTACTTCTCTACGGATCAAGTCCAGACCGAACTGCCCGAGTTAAAATGTTGTGGGCGGGGCTAAGTTCGGCTGGCATCCAGGCTATCTGTTCGCTGATTGGACCGGTAAAAATTTGTTCGGAGAAAACCTAAGAATATACTGAAAATTGAGCAGAAGTCGATGTTGCTCAGCAGGATGAGCAACAGGTTAGCGTCGAGGAAAAGGACGAACTCCGACCGGGTCTCACGTTAGACACGTGTATGCAGCCGCCTGACATAGCACAAGAGATCCTGTCGTATGGTGAGGGAATATTTAGCATCGCTCCTGCACAAGGACAAAAGCCTGTTGGGTTTTTCAAGATCCCAAAGCTGGAAGCCATGGCGTTCCCTGTTCAATTCCCAACTGGACAGAACACAATCGACGAGGCGAGACAAGTATCCATATCTCCCAGTATGTATTTCAACGCAAGATTGTTCTGCGTGGATACTCGTTTCGCCAAAGATCAGACTTACCTTTTTTTCGCACAGTTTGTGACAGAAACGCAACTGGCCAGAAACAGCATGTCCATCCAGTTGCGAAAAGGTAAACCGGTTACGAGAGACGGCAGAAGGATTTCCAACAAGCTGCTACAAGATAACCGGGAGATCGAGAGATTGGTTCACAACAGAGACGCCACACGGTTCATGCAACCACTTAGAGGTTCTCCAGCTTACTGGGAAAAAACTTTGAGAGATCTGCAGGCTATGATCAGACAGTTAGGGACCCCTACGTTTTTTTGCACTTTCAGCGCGGCCGAAATGCGATGGCCTGAAGTGATAACGGCGATCAAGGCCCAGCAAGGTGAACTGATTGACTTTTCAGAGCTTGACTGGACGGAGGGTGGAGCCAGGCTATAGCGGTGCAGGGAAGACATCAAAGTTACATTTTTGGCATTTCTTGGATCAGCACGGGTCTAGCTTTTGAAATAATAGACGGGTCCGGGTCGAATACGAACTTTTGGACCCGTGTAGACCTCACGAAAACCAGGAAAATCCGCTTACCAACATGTTAAAACCGCATAGATTAGAATATGCTAGTTTTCCAAAGTGTTGAAATGTCGTTTTAGATCGCTGTTTTCTTAACAGACACGATCTTTTAAGTCTATCGGATACGGTCAACCTGTCGTAGATGTTTTTGAGAGCTCAAACCAACATTTTCAGATGCAAGTCATAGTTCAGGATGACAGCAGCTTGAATCTTTACATGCGGTCCCAAGCTCTCTAGAGCGCTATTATTCCCCGACGAATGACAGAGTGGGTCTGGCAGCGAGCGAAGAAAAGAAAGAAAAGTCCCGCTTCTCAAAGCTATCAAACGACTCTTTATAGTCCATCAACATGATGACAAATCTTAGCAATACCGTCTGAGAGGCCTGCACAAAGACTCGTTGTGGTCGTGGTGTTGGAGCTGTAGAACGGCGAATGTACGTGTGAACTCTTGCTCCCACACCAGAGAACATTCGCCTTCTGCTCATTCTTGCTGAGTTTCTCTCAATGGGTGCATTTAATGTTTGAAGAAAAAGAGTTTTTTATTTGTAGGTCACATGCTGTTAACATCAAGTGCTATGATTCCCAGTTGTAAACCTTTGTTGCAACATTTTTTTTCTCTCAGTTGACAGCCAACGTACTAGGCCTGCGTTATATTTCGTTTTATCATCAATATTGCGATGTGTGTCCATCAGCGATCGTCACATCACAGGATGTCGAGTACAGGCATTAACGACTATTTTTATATCGATTAATCTAGCGACTAATTTATCACAATAACTTCCAATAATTTTACTTAAAAACATTTAATTTAACTTGGCCTTCAGTAGTGTACTATAAAAAAGTATAAATGTAAACAAGCCCTTGACAAAATGTAAAACTAAAAGAGTAAAAATGTAAAAAGGTACAAATTTGTAAACCAACAAAACAAAGAGAATATCAGCAAATACTTGTTATATAGTTTTGTCAAGATACCAAAATTATGACTTCGATACGATACCAGACTAAAATACCTCAATGCCGATACTGAATCCATACCATGGCAAACAGTAAAAGTAATTGAATAATATGACAGAACTTACTATTCATTGTTTTATCATTGTTTTACGGTTAAAAAAACGTAAAAACTCTGGCCGGCCTGTTCTGGCCCTTTAAGAGCTGCACGGACCAAACTCATTGTAACACCCGGTTTCTCATTCAACTCTGTATACGTTCACTTAAGACATATCCGACTGCGTTTACCCGAATACTCGCCAGGGAGTGCATTTTTACATATTTTTGACCATTCAAACCCAATAAACCTCGAAACTGGCGTCGAAAAAAATACTATGGTAGTCAATGGTTGCTCTCTCTGCTTTGTTTCAAACATTCTTCAAAATATCTTCTTTTGAGTTCAGCAGAACAAAGAAACTCATACAGGTTTGGAACAACTTGAGGGGGAGTAAATGATGACAGAATTTTCATTTTTGGGTGAACTATCCCTTTAAGCCTTGTTTATTCTTTCGCCTGACTCCGCAGCGTGAGCGTCCGCTGACTGTGTGCCTGCCTCATCCGCTTGGCACAACACCAAGCGAAATAGAGTCTCATGCTCTCAACACGCACGTCCGCCCACTCCGCGATGACGTAATTCTGCCAGGTATCTTGCTCTCTCATGCTCTGGCGCGTTCAATAAATATCAGTCTTGCTCTTTCTGTCCGATGGCACGCATTCGTCTTAGCAATCGCACAATCAATGTCCATAATAGCTGATAATAACACACGTTGTCTTATGTTAAATCTAGCTTTCAGAATACGCTTTAGTATCAGTGCTCGTCTCTTTTCCGCCGTTTTGTTAATCAAATCTTTAGTAAACCATCTTTGCCATCCAAACCATTTTTGCATCTCCTCCACTTGTTATTGTTGCAGACAGTATCACACAAAAATGATTACTGAATGGGAGGAACAGTCGCGCGCAGTCCCACGTCTCTGGACTAATTTGCCTAATCTTCACGGTACTTTAGACCGCAGTGGAAACGCAGACAGTAGCAGGTCTGAGGGAAAAAAGTTCCTGTAAAAAAAGTTGTTGTTCCGGGTAATTTCGACTGACACTTCTTATCAACTAAATGAGTTTTTTGCACTTTGTAAGTTCTGTAAATAGTTGCTTTAGTTTTTCAGTAACTGTTTATCCATTGGCAGTTTATTGCAGATTTATTTGAATGAAAAACGACTCTTTACAATTACAAATGTTCTGAAATAAATGGCCTTTTTGAAAGGACGCCTAGAGTTTTCTTAACAGAAGCTACATTTTTGAGGGCATCCTCCTCCAATTTGAACCAAAACATCAGACATTCAGTTCTATATTTAGGTTATTTTCAGGCATTTAACATTAAAGTCATTTTCCCATAATTACAATTGAAAAAACGTCACATGTATGTTTTACTCTGTTCCTACACTACTTTGAGTTATGACTCTTGGGTAACAAAATTTCAAGTGTCTAGTGTAAAATAAGACCCGATTTATGAACATAGTCCATAGGGTTTAAGAGCTGCAGACATTTTTATTTGGGTATGTCGTTTTCAGAAAATAGAGGTTAATATGCAGAAGCAAGCTTATATTTCCGCTGAAATATAAACACTGTTGTGCCAAACATTGCTCTGTTTGTTTGACAATCCTGACCAGGGCTAAATATACAGACGACTGTGGGAGTGTTTGGAGACTTGTTTGCCAAAAATTGGCACTAGTGCAAGCTCAAAACTGACACGCTTAACACCTGTAATATGTTAATGTTTGATTCCCACTGTCTCCACTATCAGGGTAACATCAGACCTGTATTGGCATTATCTCACACATCCGTGTCTGCGGATCCACCCTATTAAAACGCTGAACCGCCGCCTGCCGATGTTATCTATCCAAACATAGCTCGTTTCACCCGGGCTTTCTCTCGTTCTCCGAGGTTATCGGCTCCGCGTGCCAGCAGCAAAGAGAGCCCAGGTGTTCGTTCGGCCCGTGTCTTGTGTGTTTATGTGTGTGCGTTTGTTTGCGCCAGCGGTGTCTGTTACCGTCTCTCTGGACGCTGCTGAAATGACGCCGCTGGCACGCTCCACGGTTCTGGCTCTTGAGTCCTCGGAGAGAGAGAGGGAGAACGGGAGACACAGAGATACCCACTGTTAGCCAACAGAATGCCTTGCTTCATTGTGCTCGTAGATGCCGCTGTTGGACGCAAGGCCAACGTGTAATTAATAAGCTAAACACTTGCAGGCTAAGAACAATAGCACAAAGACGACATTCATCCTGGCTAGCGAGAAGAGACAAATGCCTAAAGTTACAGTTAAGGCCTCTTTACGACAAGAATGCTAACTATAAAGATAACTATATTAGCATCCGCCCCGACGCACAATGAAGTTAACTATATGTGCAGTTATGTCATTACCACTTTAAATGCTTGAGCTCTTTAAAGTTGATGGTTTCTGATTGGCTGTCAATCATCAGCTGTTCTGAAAGTGATTCCAACAATATTGTTCCTTTATATAGTATAGTTATGGTCTGGATTTCCCATGTCTGACTGAATTAGAATGCTTTATTAAAAAAAAAATTTAGTTATCGTCCTTGGTGTGCCCTTTATTTAGTATGGCATGACCCAAGGAATCTAATAAAAGGAATCAGTTAAATTAAAATCAGCCAAATTAATCAAAAGTTATTAGCATTTTGGGATATTTCACCTTAATGTGTACCTTCAGGGCATGATCACTGTAACACATGCCGAGTATCGTAATGATGCGCTAATGCATTCTTATAATACAGCATTTTAGGACAAAATTCAAAATGGATTACGCCCACAATAATCAAAATTGTCTATCATTCGACTCGGCGTGATGCACTGAATCAGAAGAGACCAGTTGGATTTTGAGCAAACCATTCAGAAGTTATAAGCAAAAAGAAAAATCATATATTTTGACCAATAGGTGCCCAAACGCTGCATGTAGCCCAGGTCATGCTTTACCAAGTTTGGTCTGAATACACCAAAGCGTTGCGGAGATATAGCCTCGTGTCCAGTTTGGCTTGCTCTTCGTTGAATTCGTTTGCACGTTATTCACGAATGGTTGGATTTATCAAAAAATGGTGCTATATGGCATTAAAAGTGGTTCTTGGCTCGTAATCATAGGGGAACCACATTTGGTGCTATATAGCACCATATCAGAACCTTTGTCAAATGGTGCTATGTAGAACCCATAAGAGGTGCCATATCGCATTTTATTTCTTCATCAAAAATGGTGCTAAACAGCACCAACAGTGGTTCTTCGGCTTGTAAAGAACCTGTAAAGGGGCTTAAAAGGTTCTGTGTACGGCAGTGGTGCTATATAGCACCTTAAACACCCCAAAGAACCACTGAAGAACCATACAGGGGCTTAACAGGTTCTGTATATGGTAGCAGTGCTATATAGCACCTCAATGTACACTCTCAAGACCCATAAAAGGCACTAAAGACGTCGTTACAAAGTCCATCTCACTACAGTGGCTCTACAATAACTTTATGAAGCGACCAGAATAGTTTTTGTGCTAAAACCTAAATAACAAATTATATAGTGATGACCAATTTAAAAACAAACAGCATCATGAAGCTTCGAAGCGTTATGAATCAGCGAGTCGATTCATGATTCGGATCGCGTGTCAAACTGCTGAAATACGTGACTTTGGCGATCAGTGAGTCGATTCAGCGGTTCGGATCGCCAAAGTCACGTATTTCAGCAGTTTGACACGCGATCCGAACCGCTGAATCGACTCACTGATTCATAATGCTTCAAACCGCTGAATCGACTCACTGATTCATAACGCTTCAAACCGCTGAATCGACTCACTGATTCATAACGCTCCAAACCGCTGAATCGACTCACTGATTCATAACGCTTCAAACCGCTGAATCGACTCACTGATTCATAACGCTTCAAACCGCTGAATCGACTCACTGATTCATAATGCTCCAAACCGCTGAATCGACTCACTGATTCATAACGCTTCAAACCACTGAATCGACTCACTGATTCATAACGCTTCAAACCGCTGAATCGACTCACTGATTCATAACGCTCCAAACCGCTGAATCGACTCACTGATTCATAACGCTCCGAACCGCTGAATCGACTCACTGATTCATAACGCTTCAAACCGCTGAATCGACTCACTGATTCATAACGCTTCAAACCGCTGAATCGACTCACTGATTCATAACGCTTCAAACCGCTGAATCGACTCACTGATTCATAACGCTTCAAACCGCTGAATCGACTCACTGATTCATAACGCTTCAAACCGCTGAATCGACTCACTGATTCATAACGCTCCAAACCGCTGAATCGACTCACTGATTCATAACACTCCAAACCGCTGAATCGACTCACTGATTCATAACACTCCAAACCGCTGAATCGACTCACTGATTCATAACGCTCCGAACCGCTGAATCGACTCACTGATTCATAACGCTCCGAACCGCTGAATCGACTCATTGATTCATAACGCTTCAAAGCTTCATGATGCTGTGTTCTGAAAGCGGTCATCACACCGGGAAACTGCTTTGCGCGTCTTTTGCTGTTATTTTTGTTGGCAAATGGGAGTTTGCGCTTCATCATGGTTTCACTGGTTTCTATGGTTTCTCCACGGGGTTTGCAGCTTTTCGATGACGTTCACGTCGGGTAATTACGTCACTTCAAAACCTTCCCATGGCAACAGGGGGAAATGGCGGCTCTTGTGTGAAGTAAACGAACATTTTTCAACTTTCTGCTAATATATATATGACTTTTTTTGCAACGAAAATGAGGGGATTATGAAATCATGCTAGCCCCGCATATTTTGCACGCGGAAATAGGCAATTTATGCTGCGAAAGTGCGGCGTATTTGAAAAAATGCGGCCCCCGCATAAATATGCAGACTTTGGCTGATTATGCATTAAATCACGCGATCGCATAATCACGTTTTTCTGGAGGGACTGTACTAGCTAAAGCCGGCAAATTGAGCTTCTTCGCCGTATTTTAAAACAATCCATGTCAGCCATTTTGTAACGAGACGAGCCGCTGGCAGAAGCCCCTCCCATGACACGAATTCACGTCTGTTGTGAAGTGAATGTCACGCACTAATGAAGCGAGTAAACTCAAAGCGTCAAACTACACGCAAATAGCGTGATTTATTCGCACCATTAGTTGCTTGGCCACTAATTATAAATTAAATCAATTGTTTTACATTTTACAAGTGAAACCGAACTCAACCGATATTAACCGATACTGATACATTTCAAAATGTCTTCAAATTTAAACAATATATCATTCAACCCGACATAAGTGATCATTTTAAATATGTTTTCCCATACCATTTGGAATCCAGATTAGCGTGATTGAGCGCAGATTCACACGTTTGCTCATAAGTTCCCAGCTCTGGATGTTTATCACCTGTTTTTGCAGAGCTGGAGGTCTCCAGAGAGTCCATGGTTGGGTGTGGAGCATCTCTGCTGATGGTACAGAGTCCGGGCGGATGTGGCTTCCCCGTTAAGGGAACTGACTAAACCAGTAATGCTAACCACAACTAGCGCAAGAGCTCTTCTCACCCAACATGCAAGACAACCACAACGGGGACTTCCTGTTTTGTGTCTTTCGCAGAAGGCATTTCATAGATTTCAAAATAAACTAAATTTAGCATGTTTAGAAATGAATAATGATTAAGTGAGTCTGAAGTGAGTGTGTGGTCCCCGGAGGGTCTGGTTTTGAGTTTCATCTCTCGGTTTGGATGCTTGTGTGCAGTGTCATGAAGCCGTATGTTGCTGATGAGAGGGCACACGTCTTTTTGAGGTCTCATTGTTTGACTCTTCAGCTCTTGTGTGTTCAGAAATGTGATCGTTATTATCAGTGCTCGGTACTGAAAGGCCTATTGTGTTGGACGGTCAATCCTGTGGGACGATGGTCGGATTCAGTGGAACTTAATTAAGGGCCCGAAACGTTTGTCTAGTCCCTTTTTTAGTAATCCCTATGTGAATAAATAGATCCATAGGTGATCTTAAACGCGTTTCAAGCAACACGTCCCAAAAATACATGAGGTGAAACAGTTCTGGACAGAGAAATGGGCCACACCGCAGCTGTTGGTCTGATTTGCGTTTGGATGAAGGTGTTGAGAAGGTTTCAGACGTCTTCATATTCTGACTTGAAGAACATGATCATATTTCACTAAAACAAAAAGTATGGGAAGAATTTGGAAAATAGAAAATGAAGCCAATTTTTAGGACTTTTTTGGATTGACATTATAAACACACACACACACACACACTATATATATATATATATATATAGTATAATTTTTTTACATTCTTTGAGCTTGTCATATTTGTTGTACAGCCTTTAATTTTATGCCATCCTAGAATAAAATAAATAGTTTTAATAAAATAAATATATACAAGAATTTACATATATAAATAAAAAAAATATTTTAAACAATTTTAGCTAGTCATATTTGGTGTACAGCCTTTAATTTTATGCCATCCTAGAATAAAATAATATATATTTTAAATAAAATAAATAAATACAAGAATTTACATATATAAATTGTAATTTTTTTATTTTATTTTTTTAGCTAGTCTTAATCGATGTACAGCCTTTAATGCCATCCTAGAATATTTTTTTAATAAAATAAAATAATTTTATTTAAGAAAATTTATGAAAAAAGTAATGTAAACATATATTAAATAAATATTAAATAATATTTAATATATTTTTAATAATAATAGTTGATTAAACATTTTAAAAATAAACCTTTATTATAAAATAAACATTCATAATAACAAATGCACAAATAAATCATCCAGTTGCATTTATTGTAATTGTATTGTTTAATTTGTATTAAAAAAAGCATGAAAATAATATATATTTATATATAAATATATATATGTGTATGTATGTGTGTGTTTGTGTGTGTATATATATATATATATATATACACTTTATATATATATACTTTATATAGTATGTGCAATGAGACTGGGGCCTTTTTTTTTCATGAGATTCACCTTTATATCATCTATGATGTGTCTTGGTCTGAAAAATTGTGTGTGTGTGTGTGTGTGTGTCAAATCCATTTGAAAGCTTCAGCAAAACCATTCCTGCTTGGCAGAAAGACTGGACGGCCTCAAATCGCCTGGAACAGAGATTATACACACACACCGCACTGAACATTCACGCTCTGCAGACGTGCCCTTGGTGTGTGTTTTCTGGCGTGAGAGAAACAAACACACGCTGCTCTGAGGGAAATGTGTCTCACTGAAGCGCAAAAGAGAGAGCTCTCTCGCTCCTCCATTTCTTGCCGTTTTCATTTTGTTGAAAGACACACTCAGTGTCTGCTTGATGATTGTTGTGTTTGTCGTGGGGGTCTCGCACTAGCCTGGAGGAGTGTGTGACGGAAAACGCCCATCTGTGTGTGTGTGTGTGTGTGTTTATGAGATTCAGTGTTTACAAGGGAGTATGTTAAGCTTGTGTGAAGCACAGCTGTTTCTTCCACTTTATGTAGCCGCACATGCGGAAAAGTTGCAGTTGTTCCCTATCTCTCGCTCTCAGCTAATCATTGTTTTTACATCTGACAGTAATAAGGAAGTTCAGTAAAGCTCATGACAGAAAAAACGTGACTACTGATGTGTCTAACATGAAGTTATGGACATTATAAGTTAATGTGTGATGACTTGTGATATAATAGTCTGTTAAAATATGCGTAGTGAATGAGGCAAGGATATTTAGTACTATAATTTTGATTATGTAAATATTGAGGCATGTTGCTATGGCATAAAATAGCATTTTTATAATACAGATCCCTTTTTTTAATGTACTCTTTGTCATTTTTTATTTATTTATTTATTCATTTTTTGGGTTGCATCTTAAATTCCAGATGTTTTTCTTTAACAGAAAATGTGCCCAAAAACAATAGAAAACTAGTCCACTTTGGTAGCGCTGAAGGGATTGTGGGTAATATTAGCCTAAAGCACATGAACGTATGCACACTTCGAAAATCTGTTGAATTCCTGATGTTTCTTTAACAGAAAATGTCCCAAAAACATCTAAAACTAGTCCACATTGAAAATCTGTTGGGTTCCTGATGCTTTCCTTTAGCAGAAAAGGTCCCAAAACCATCTAAAACTAGTCCACATTGGTAGCGCTGAAGGGATTGTGGGTAATATTAGCCTAAAGTACATGAACTTATACACACTTCGAAAATATGTTGGATTCGTGACGTTTCTTTAACAGAAAATGTCCCCAAAACCATCTAAAACTAGTCCACATTGAAAATCTGTTGGGTTCCTGATGCTTTCCTTTAGCAGAAAAGGTCCCAAAACCATCTAAAACTAGTCCACATTGGTAGCACTGAAGGGATTGTGGGTAATATTAGCCTAAAGCACATGAACGTATACAAACTTTGAAAATCTGTTGGGTTCGTGACGTTTCTTTAACAGAAAATGTCCCCAAAACCATCTAAAACTAGTCCACATTGGTAGCGCTGAAGGGATTGTGGGTAATATTAGCCTAAAGCACATGAACGTATGCACACTACGAAAATCTGTTGGGTTCGTGACGTTTCTTTAACAGAAAATGTCCCAAAAACATCTAAAACTAGTCCACATTGAAAATCTTTTGGGTTCCTGATGCTTTCCTTTAGCAGAAAAGGTCCCAAAACCATCTAAAACTAGTCCACTTTGAAAATCTGTTGGGTTCCTGATGCTTTCCTTTAGCAGAAAAGGTCCCAAAACCATCTAAAACTAGTCCACATTGAAAATCTTTTGGGTTCCTGATGCTTTCCTTTAGCAGAAAAGGTCCCAAAACCATCTAAAACTAGTCCACTTTGAAAATCTGTTGGGTTCCTGATGCTTTCCTTTAGCAGAAAAGGTCCCAAAAACATCTAAAACTAGTCCACATTGAAAATCTGTTGGGTTCCTGATGCTTTCCTTTAGCAGAAAAGGTCCCAAAACCATCTAAAACTAGTCCACATTGAAAATCTGTTGGGTTCCTGATGCTTTCCTTTAGCAGAAAAGGTCCCAAAAACATCTAAAACTAGTCCACATTGAAAATCTGTTGGGTTCCTGATGCTTTCCTTTAGCAGAAAAGGTCCCAAAACCATCTAAAACTAGTCCACTTTGAAAATCTGTTGGGTTCCTGATGCTTTCCTTTAGCAGAAAAGGTCCCAAAACCATCTAAAACTAGTCCACTTTGAAAATCTGTTGGGTTCCTGATGCTTTCCTTTAGCAGAAAAGGTCCCAAAACCATCTAAAACTAGTCCACTTTGAAAATCTGTTGGGTTCCTGATGCTTTCCTTTAGCAGAAAAGGTCCCAAAACCATCTAAAACTAGTCCACATTGAAAATCTTTTGGGTTCCTGATGCTTTCCTTTAGCAGAAAAGGTCCCAAAACCATCTAAAACTAGTCCACTTTGGTAGCGCTGAAGGGATTGTGGGTAATATTAGCCTAAAGTACATGAACGTATACACACTACGAAAATCTGTTGGGTTCGTGACGTTTCTTTAACAGAAAATGTCCCCAAAAGCATCTAAAACTAGTCCACATTGGTAGCGCTGAAGGGATTGTGGGTAATATTAGCCTAAAGCTCATGAATGTATGCACACTTCGAAAATCTGTTGAATTCCTGACGTTTCTTTAACAGAAAATGTCCCAAAACCATCTAAAACTAGTCCACATTGAAAATCTGTTGGGTTCCTGATGCTTTCCTGTAGCAGAAAAGGTCCCAAAACCATCTAAAACTAGTCCACATTGATAGCACTGAAGGGATTGTGGGTAATATTAGCCTAAAGTACATGAACGTATACACACTTCGAAGATCTGTTGAGTTCATGACTTTTCTTTGAACTAAAAAGTCTCTCCATTTTCTCATCTTGTTAAAAACGCCTCAAATAGCACTTTATTTAAACATTACTCTCTGAATTCAGCCCCTTTGCAAAGCATGATGGGTAGTGAAAGTCTTGTTTGATTGGGTTACTTGATTGAATGAATCAATCACATTAGAACCAGAAACCTGATATAATTGTGTTAAATCAAGATGAAAGTGAACAGCATCATAAAAGCAATTCTTGAGTGTGTGACCATTGTGTTATTCGTGTCATGTGACTCATAAAATAGCCTAACTTCTTTGTTTAGCATCTGACCTTAAAGCAAATGTGGATTTGTGAATGACATGTGCATCCTTCAGAGTTGTGTGTTCCCTCAGCGGGCTCACAGGAAGCGCTCTTAATGTGTGCTGGTCTATTTAGGTTGCGGCCAGCCATTGTTCCGCAGCGCCATCATGTCTTGCGCTTTATGAAGGAGAGAAAGATGATCCAATCCTTGCAAATCAAATTAATGTAAATCACATGGCTAACACCCATCTCGTCTCTCGCCCTCATGTCCTTTTCTGCTCACTCATCTCGACTTCTCCTCTTTTGCTCTCTTCTTTGTTTCTGTTTATCTCCAATACACTCACCTAAAGGATTATTAGGAACACCTGTTCAATTTCTCATTAATGCAATTATCTAATCAACCAATCACATGGCAGCTGCTTCAATGCATTTAGGGGTGTGGTCCTGGTTAAGACAATCTCCTGAACTCCAAACTGAATGTCGGAATGGGGAAGAAAGGGGATTTAAGCAATTTTGAGCGTGGCATGGTTGTTGGTGCCAGACGGGCCGGTCTGAGTATTTCACAATCTGCTCAGTTACTGGGATTTTCACGCACAACCATTTCTAGGGTTTACAAAGAATGGTGTGAAAAGGGAAACACATCCAGTATGAGGCAGTCCTGTGGGCCAAAATGCCTTGTTGATGCTAGAGGTCAGAGGAGAATGGGCCGACTGATTCAAGCTGATAGAAGAGCAACTTTGACTGAAATAACCACTCGTTACAACCGAGGTATGCAGCAAAGCATTTGTGAAGCCACAACACACACAACCTTGAGGCGGATGGGATACAACAGCAGAAGACCCCACCGGGTACCACTCATCTCCACTACAAATAGGAAAAAGAGGCTACAATTTGCACCAGCTCACCAAAATTGGACAGTTGAAGACTGGAAAAATGTTGCCTGGTCTGATGAGTCTGGATTTCTGTTGAGACATTCAGATGGTAGAGTCAGAATTTGGCGTAAACAGAATGAGAACATGGATCCATCATGCCTTGTTACCACTGTGCAGGCTGGTGGTGGTGGTGTAATGGTGTGGGGGATGTTTTCTTGGCACACTTTAGGCCCCTTAGTGCCAATTGGGCATGGTTTAAATGCCACGGCCTACCTGAGCATTGTTTCTGACCATGTCCATCCCTTTATGACCACCATGTGCCCATCCTCTGATGGCTACTTCCAGCAGGATAATGCCCCATGTCACAAAGCTCCAATCATTTCAAATTGGTTTCTTGAACATGACAATGAGTTCACTGGACTAAAATGGCCCCCACAGTCCCCAGATCTCAACCCAATAGAGCATCTTTGGGATGTGGTGGAACGGGAGCTTCGGGCCCTGGATGTGCATCCCACAAATCTCCATCAACTGCAAGATGCTATCCTATCAATATGGGCCAACATTTCTAAAGAATGCTTTCAGCACCTTGTTGAATCAATGCCATGTAGAATTAAGGCAGTTCTGAAGGCGAAAGGGGTCAAACACAGTATTAGTATGGTGTTCCTAATAATCCTTTAGGTGAGTGTATGTCTTTTCCCTTCTTTTCAATCCCATCTTGTCTTGTTTCCTCTCATTTCACCATATCTTGTTTCTTCACCTCGTCTCTTGTTTCCTCTCTTCTAGTTTTGTCTCCTCTCCTTTCCTTTTATAGCATCTCATTTCATCTCATCTTATCTGGTTTCTTCTCCACTTGTCTCCTCTCATCTAATCTCTTCTCCTCTTTCTTGTTTTCTCCTTTTAGCGTATCGTTTTTCCCTCTTTTAGTGCTGTCTATGCTTGTCTCATTTGACCTCACCCTGTTTCCTCTCCAATCTTTCATATCTCATCTCTTCTTTGATCTCCTCTCTTATCTCCTCTCTCAAGTCATCGTATCTCACTTCACCTGGTTTCTCCTCCTCTCATTTTGCATCATCTCATCTCTCGCCTACTTTCCTTTTATCTCCTCTCTTCTCAAGTCATCTTGCATTTATTCCTCTCATCTTTCATCTCATCTCAACTCTTCTCAACTCTTCTCATCTTAACTCTTCCCCACTCTTTTCATCTATTTTAATCTCTTCTCAACTCTTCTCAACTCTTCTTATTTCAACTCTTCTCAACTCAAGTCTTCACAACTCTCCTCAACTTACATATTTTCTCTTCTAACTTCATCTTGTATCCCCTCTTCTCTTCTCAACTCTTCTCAACTCTTCTCAACTCATCTCTACTCTTCTCATCTGAACTCTTCTCAACTCATGTGATCTGATCCCCTTCATCTTGCATCATCTCATCTTACTTTACCTGGATCCCTCTCCTTTTCATTTTCTATCATCTCAACTCATCTCACCTCACCTCACCTGGATTCCTGTCCTTTTATCGTTTATCTCATCTTGTTTCCTTGTTTCTTTTCATCTTCTCTCATCTCTTTTTCTCTCATCTTGTCTTGTCCCATCTCCTCTCCTTTTGCCTCATCTCATTTTATTTAATATAAAACTCCCCTCACATCTTTCATCTTGTTTCCTCTCCTCTCCTCTCTGTTTCGGCCCATTTCCTGTAAAAAAACAATGGTATTTGATTGAGCTGCAAGCTTCAATAATCTTCTCCTGGCATCCGGGTCTATGGATCCTGTTAATCTCCCCAGGGATTTTCGAGCTAATACAGACAGGAGAAGATGAACGGTGGCAAAAATGTCAGGGTTGCATTTAAGTCAAACACTAGAATCATATGACTTCAGGCTAAATTGCACAAGTCACCATGGCTCTGTTATGATATTATGATTTAACTGTCCTTGAATCTCTCAAATAGCTGTCAAATTAACTGATATGAATAGCTGAAACATTGTAATGTTTAACACGCTTACAAACGGCATCTCCGCAGGATGACATCATATACTTGTGTCAGCCTTGCGCTTTATATTCTACGTTGGTTGGCAGTTTAAACTCTGTAACTTGAGTCACTGAGATTTCTTATCGCCATTATGCCCTTGAGCATGACTCTTTACTCCCGGGACCACCCGAGCGATTGTACTGAAAACCACCTCAGATAAAAGCGACCGCCAAAGTATAAAAGTCTGTACTTGGATCAGGGTTTGTCTGCAGTATGTGGGTGCGTGTTTGCATTCGAGAAGAGGCACATTTGCTTGTACAGTAGATTAGTGTGCCTACTTCTCTGCCGCACCTCACGTCCCCAAAGATTCGTCTCTTTTGAATCTGCAAATAGTGCATTCATGCTCCAAGGTTCTTTCATGACATATTTGTAGACTAAATCCATATCAGCAGTTTCACAGAAGGAAGAACATGTAGGAATTTTATGGCTTGACAGAAACTGTGGCAGGAAAAAGTGAGGTTTGATTGTGTTTGTTTGCCCCTAAAAGGGAAGCTAGATGTGAAAGTTCAAAGTACAAAGCTGTGTCATGGTTATTTAAATGATGCCTCCAGTCTTCATTCTAACCCTTTTTTATGATCATGTCTTTATATAATGCTGTAGATTGTATTTAAACAAAATGCAGCTGTCAGATATCTGTTAAGAAGTAATAATGTGTGGCAGGAGGAGCAAACGACAGACACAGTGGGTGTGGCATCAGGCCTCGAGGAGGCTTTATTAACATAAATAAACATACACATTTTCAAAAAGGGGAATAAAGTGTAGTGCTGCGTTCACACCAAACGCGAATAGAGCGTCTTAACGGTGATTTCAATGTTAAGTCAATGGAAAGGTGCGTTGACGTGCGTCTGGAGGTCCTGCGACGCGATAGATGCATTTCGCACGGCACGATGTACGCGATTCCGCCTCATTCGCGCGTCCAGTTCATGCGAATTGAGTGCAGGTTACACGCAAATGGTGCTTTTTGTGCATTCACGCGTTTGAAGCGAATTCGCGTCTGACGCCCGAGTTGAAAAATTTGAACTTTGGCGCCAATTCGCGTCGCGTTAACCAATCAGGAGCCTGCTCGCTGCTGTCACGTGGTGAAGTGACGTGATGAGAAACCCTGCATAATTTACTTACTACAAAAAACTACTGTTATTGTGTCACAAAATGTAGTTTTAAGACTTTTTAGGTGAGAATGTAGTTGTTTAAAGCTCAAATTTGTGGTTTTTTTATAAAGAGAGCGCCTATTTAAAAAAAGAGATCCAGGCGATCAGCGGGCGCTCAGCGCTCATTAACCCCGGCGAGAGCAGCCTTTCCTCGGCCAGTCCTTCTGGTGTCTGCCGCTGGCTCTGATGTCCTGTAGTGGTTCGTCTTGTGTGGATCTAACGGCCGATCTTTACTCTCATGAATCTATAATTTGTTGTCTGCCAAATCGTTTTGACTGAGGGCAAAGAAGTTTCATAACTTTATTTTTTAAGTATATTTAAATACACATGCATTGAAGATAATGTAGGCGTTGCCTGGACCACATTTGTGTGGCCATAATGTTTAACATATATTTTTAATGATTTCTCCTGGAGCGCCTTGAACGCGCGTCTATTTTGAAACGCTCGATTTATACTGCGAATTGGACGTGCGAATGGATTAAAAATGTTCAAGCATCCAACTAGACACGGTAGACACGATTTTTACGCTCTATTCACGTTTGGTGTGAACGCAGCATGAAAGAAACAGGGGATCCTCGGCGTGCCAGGGAATCGTGAAGGAAGGGTAGTGATCAGATGGGATGGGTCCAGGTAAGGGGCAGGGTCTGATGGCCGCACACGCTTCTCTCTTCGATTCAAGGCGCGAGGGGCGGCGGCTTCGACACGGCGGCCTGTCCTCCTTAATTGTGCGTTCACACCAGACGCGAATGAAGCGAATAAACCGCGCTATTCGCATGTAGTTTGACGCTTGAACATTTTGAGTTTACTCGCTTCATTCGCGCGTGACATTCACTTCACAACAGACGTGAATTCACATCATGGGAGGGGCTTCTGCCAGCGGCTCGTCTCGTTGTGAAATGGCTGACATGGATTGTTTTAAAATACGGCGAATAAGCTCAATTTGCCGGCTTTAGCTAGCTTGTAGACTCAATAGGGTGAATTCAGGGTGATTGGGACACTTTTTCCAAGTCATCTCAATGGCAAAAAGTGACCCAATCACCCCTATGTAGAGCTCAAATTGAGTAAAGTGCGTTGTTTACAACTTGCCAGATTGTCCGACCTCCTCACTCACTTTCTTCCAAGCAAGATCCTTTTTATTCCTGTTTCTATAAAGTACGTACAGCTCCGGGTATCCACATTTGATTTGTCCTCATTAGGGCTGCGCAATATATCAAAATGATCGAAATATCGCAAATGTACATATCGCAATATGCATATCGCAAGGGCACGCAATATCTGAATGATTTTAATAGGCTACTTCAACATTGTGAAAAGAGTACGTTTTAGGTTGACGCATACAGCAGAGAATAGACTGAGCACACCACTGTTTCTTATGTGACTTGCTTGACGTTAAAAAGAGTTATTAAACGCAATAACTTACAAAAAACAACAACTTGCAGTCTCGCACACACACACACCGAAACATGCGCACAAGCCGTTCTTTTTTTGTGTGTCTTGTTACACACTCGAACTGTCAAATACACACACAGTTATGTCGAAATGGCCGTCTTGATGAGTATTCATGTAAACACAGTCGGTTATGCTTTAAAGGTCCCGTTCTTCGTGTTTTTTGAAGCTTTGATTGTGTTTACAGTGTGCAATATAACATGTGTTCATGTTTCGCGTGTAAAAAAACACAGTATTTTTCACACAATTTACTCATCTGTACACCGCTGTTTTCACTGTCCTAAAAACGGCTGATGAGTTCCTTGTTCTATGAAGTCCCTCCTTCAGAAATACGTAACGAGTTCTGATTGTGCCAGCGGTTCCTGTGTTGTGATTCGACAGCAGTTTAGCGCACGTAACTTGCACGGAAAGGTCACGCCTCTTAACGGGGAGATGTATGCGCTCAATGACCTCTACAGCGTCCCTGGGAAAGCCAAACAAAGGTGATTTGACTCCGGGATGAAAATAACAGCGTCTCGACGACATGGCGACAAACACACTCAAACGCAACACTTCCTTTTCTCCACGCGACCGTCCTCTTCTCCACGTGGGACAGCAACAAGACCACGCCCCCTTTTTCGCGTATTCTTGTGGGCGGAGGTTAGTCTGTTCTACTGTTCTACTGACGTAATTAATGAAGGAAGTGCCAGGATGTAGTCCAAGCCGGCCGTTCGCTGTAGGCTTTGAAAGGGAACTTCTGTTAAATAAAATATCTCGCTTGGCATTGAACTTTGAGCTTTATAATTTTACAGGTATTATTTATGCTCTAACAGCAACATTACACACTAACTAAAGTTTGAACAGTGGGATCACGAAGAACGGGATCTTTAAGTGAAAGATATCAGTTGGGGAAAGAAATAGATTTTACACACTTAAAACAATATCGTATCAAATATCGCATTATTTAACAAGGATATCGCATATCGCATTTTTCTTCAATATCGCACAGCCCTAGTCCTCATTGTTGTCACTATTAGAGTAAGCACCTGATTGGTTAACGTGGCTAATAAGTCCCTCTGCGCCCCCTTCCTGGACCCAAAAGGACACCAGCGTGCATGCACGGGGAGAGAGAGACTAGTCTCCCGAGGCTTCATTATATTCAGGTGTGCCTCATCACTCGCCACCATTTTTTCATAATTTCGGCGCCCCTCCTCTCTCTCACACCCACACAGTCGGGAACCTGGCGAAGGGCGACGATTTCAGGGACGGGGTGGCGCTGATAACAACTGAGAGGCAGCCGTTCCGTCACAAATGGAGCAATACATTTAAAAAGTCATTTTTCACTTTTATTTTGGGATCTGCATTTTCATGGGTTTAAATAAAACAATTCATTGAAAGTCTTTGGGATGTCCTGGAGGAGACTTTACAGAGTGCTGGACTCTTGCATTGTCAATACAAGATCTGGACCAACAACTGATACACCTCTTGATGGAAATAAATGCTGTGATGTTATTTTCATCCAGATCTTGTATTGCCAATGCAAGAGTCCAGCACTCTGTAAAGTCTCCTCCAGCACATCCCAAAGACTTTCAATGAATTTAAGGTCTGGATTCATGTGTGAAAATGATTCTTTATGCTTCATTCTTTCACAGTCTGAGCTGATGAATCTTGACATTGTCATCCTGGAATATGAAAAATGAAATGAAAAGCTACACACTCCATCAGTTAGGGTTAGAAGAACTGGTGCCAAACATACAACATGCTAGAAACATAATAATCATAGACTCGCAAGCTTTTGCATATTTAAATCCAAACAAGTAAGTTTGTGACTCATGTTTAAGATTTGTTTGTTTTGTGCGTCGTGTTTTGTTTTTTCCTTCTGCAGTGCAAAGTGACTACAGATCTCATTTGAATATAGTTACTTGGCTAGATGTGAGTGTTTGGGCACAGTGTTAATTTCACACTGTGTTAATTTGCCGTGTTTACTGGATTATTGATCTCTTTTTCCGGCCAAGTGCCCACAAAGCTTGTTGATTTTCAGTTGGCATTTTGTAGTATTCAGTCTAAAGTGTAGGTTGCTGTTAATTTTGCACTACAAGTTTATTGTTTACATCAGGGGTGGGAAATGTTGATCCTGGAGGGCCAGTCTCTCGCAGAGTTTAGCTCCAACCCTCATCAAACACACCTGAAGCTAAACAAGGTCTTCAGGATTACTAAAGATACGGGCAGGTGAGTGTTTTTTTTTTCCAGGGTTGGAGCTAAACTGTAAGAGAGTGGCCCCACCCCTGGTTTACATTAATAAACAAGATGTACTTATTAGTTCTTAGCGGTGTGACCAAAAATCACTGTATTTTTTTTTTATTATATCGGTTTCGCGGTATATAACGGTATTTTTTTTCCTCCCTATGCATGAAAGGAGTTAACCACATTTTCTCCTGATTGAAAGAGGAAATACTGCAGTAGATTGACTAGAATGATCTATTTTACTGTCATGAGGAGAAAAGTTAATATAGGTTTGCAAAGCCCCACAAAATTATGTTGAGGGGAGACAACAACCAATAAAACACACTCATTACAGACACATGAATATTGAAATATGACTTGAGTTGAGGGCACCTTAAGCATTTCAAAAGTCTAACCCTATATAACAACACCGTGCCAAAACAAGGAGAAATGCAGAAGAACATTTAAAAGGTCTAATGATATTTTAAATACATTTAAGAGCACTACAGTCTGAACAAACGACGCATATCTGATCTATGATCCATGGAGAACGTTGTTAATCTCATCCCGGCGCTCCACGCAGAAACCGCTCTCTCTCGCGCGCCCCATGTAGTTTGAATTCTCCGCTGTAATCAAGGGCTGAATCTGAAATCGCCCCCTATAACCTCAAATAGGGCATTATTCGAGGGGACAGCCATCTGTACTGGTGTCCGAAACCATAGTGGACGTTATTGAGTGCACTCATTCAATCCCACATTTCACAAGTGAACAGCCGATGAACACACGACGACTGCCCAAATTCACTCAACTGTTTTCTTTCACACCTTCAAGTAAACTTTATAAGTAGATAACGTAGGGAATAGTGAATGAGGGTTTAGGGGGCGATTTCAGAATCAGCCATAAGGCCTGTTCACACCGGGGCGATTTTCGCATGCGGTTATTGCCGACGTTTAACGCCTCGTGACTAAACAAAGGGCGCCAATGTGAGTGTGCACACTGACGCGCAAAACGGAAAGTGTCATTTTTAAATAACGCCTCGGGTTCGGTTTTTTGTTTTGACGCGGCGTGTTAAAAACTGGCCAACCAATGAGATTGGCACTTTTGTTCCAGTCTGATGTGATTGGTCTACTGTGCTCTGATTGGTCAGACGCCCCAGTCTGTTGGGATTGGTCTACTCTGCTCTGATTGGTCAGATGGCCCAGTCTGTTGGGATTGGTCTACTCTGCTCTGATTGGTCAGACGCCCCAGTCTGTTGGGATTGGTCTACTCTGCTCTGATTGGTCAGATGGCCCAGTCTGTTGGGATTGGTCTACTCTGCTCTGATTGGTCAGACGCCCCAGTCTGGTTGGATTGGTCTACTCTGCTCTGATTGGTCAGATGGCCCAGTCTGTTGGGATTGGTCTACTCTGCTCTGATTGGTCAGATGCCCCAGTCTGTTGTGATTGGTCTACTCTACTCTGATTGGTCAGACGCCCCAGTCTGTTGGGATTGGTCTACTCTGCTCTGATTGGTCACACGCCCCAGTCTGTTGGGATTGGTCTACTCTGCTCTGATTGGTCACACGCCCCAGTCTGTTGGGATTGGTCTACTCTGCTCTGATTGGTCAGATGACCCAGTCTGTTGGGATTGGTCTACTCTGCTCTGATTGGTCAGACGCCCCAGTCTGTTGGGATTGGTCTACTCTGCTCTGATTGGTCAGACGCCCCAGTCTGTTGGGATTGGTCTACTCTGCTCTGATTGGTCAGACGCCCCAGTCTGTTGGGATTGGTCTACTCTGCTCTGATTGGTCAGACGCCCCAGTCTGTTGGGATTGGTCTACTCTGCTCTGATTGGTCAGACGCCCCAGTCTGTTGGGATTGGTCTACTCTGCTACATTTTTCATTTACATGTTCAATGGCTTCACTCACAAATTACAAACAAATGTGTTATGCTTGTTTTTCATGATTTATGACGTCATTTTTTTCTCTTTCTAATAGAGACAATTTGAATGCTTTGTAATCACAATGTGAGTTTGGGGCCTAATACGGTGTTAGAGTTAATTTGAGAGTGGATTTTGTGATAATTGGATGGTATTGATCTTCTGGTGTGCTGAACAAGCTGTGATTTGTGTCGTTTTCAGACGGTTGTGTGCTTATTTTCTCTTTCTCTCTTTCACAGACTTGCTGAACGGAGCACAGGAGAAATGCGAACTACCCTCGCTCGACGGGTTTCCGCATTGTGAAGGCAAGTTGAAGGTGAGTGTTTCTCAGATTCTCCGTTCAAATCCCTCTTTGCACTGCCACCGTCTCACGACGGACTTTATTTAGAAACCAGTTTCATCCTAAATCCAAACCGGAGAAATGAAAGGCTCTCTGCGGGACGTTCCCCTTACGAACATTAACAGAGATATTGATTTGTTTTGAGACGTATTTGAAAGCCTTTAACTGCTGTGGGGTTATTAATGAGCGGTGCTACACCAGTCATAGGCTTTGGGGAAAGTCTGAAAAGAAGAAGAAGGAATACAAAATGTAGTTTGGACGTCATTTACAGACTTTATGACTATAGTTAATTGTATTCATTAATACATTTTCATGAAAGTCTGTTATATGCCTCTTCTTTGTATTAAAGTGCCCCTGTTGTGCTATTTTAAAGGCTCTTCGTTTAGTTTTGGAGTCTCCAACAACAGGTTTACAAGCGTCCAAGATCAAAAAAGCTCTGATTGGTCAGATGCCCTAGTCTACTGTGATTGATCTACTCTGCTCTGATTGGTCAGATGGCCCAGTCTGTTGTGATTGGTCTACTCTGCTCTGATTGGTCAGATGGCCCAGTCTGTTGTGATTGGTCTACTATGCTCTGATTGGTCAGATGGCCCAGTCTGTTAGGATTGGTCTACTCTGCTCTGATTGGCCAGACACCCCAGTCTGTTGGGATTGGTCTACTCTGCTCTGATTGGCCAGACGCCCTAGTCTGTTGTAATTGGTCTACTCTGCTCTGATTGGTCAGATGACCTAGTCTGTTGGGATTGGTCTACTGTGCTCTGATTGGTCAGATGCCCCAGTCTGTTGGGATTGGTCTACTGTGCTTTGATTGGTCAGATGCCCCAGTCTGTTGGGATTGGTCTACTGTGCTCCGATTGGTCAGATGCCCCAGTCTGTTGGGATTGGTCTACTCTGCTCCGATTGGTCAGATGGCCCAGTCTGTTGGGATTGGTCTACTCTGCTCTGATTGGCCAGACGCCCTAGTCTGTTGTAATTGGTCTACTCTGCTCTGATTGGTCAGATGCCCTAGTCTGTTGGGATTGGTTTACTCGGCTCTGATTGGCCAGACGCCCTAGTCCGTTGTAATTGGTCTACTCTGCTCTGATTGGTCAGATGACCCAGTCTGTTGGGATTGGTCTACTCTGCTCTGATTGGCCAGACGCCCCAGTCTGTTGCGATTGGTCTACTCTGCTCTTCAGTACAAACACTTAATGTACTTACAAATAATGTAACAAAAATAGATATTTTAATGTTATAATAGTGAATTGATGATCTATAAAAATTCATTCAAAAAAGGCTAATGAGCCAATAAGTGTTCCTCTTCCGCCATCTACTGGTTAGTGGTAAATTTTTTTATAATTTAATGTTGTTAACGTCCAAATGTTATTTTATGATACTCACATAAGCATACACAACAGGTGAATGTAAATGAATGATTCTAGCATATACAGAATTTAACCCAAGAAAGAAGTTTTAAATAGTGTTTAAAACACCCAATACACACCATAGACTGGCATTATGCAAAATTGAGTTGTACAGAAATAGATTGTATTTTTAACTTTTTAAAAATGTATTCTCACGTTATTTAACTTGCCAGGAATTTTGCAGATTTTTCAAACCCCTTAAAGAATCCAGAGTCAGGTGTTAGCACGTGATGCCTTTTCCATCCTGGAACGCCACTTTTCTTAATGACCTCACCTGAAACTCTGGAGTCCCTGTGGGTGTTTAGCAGCTCGTTGATGTGGCAGCCAGACTGGGCCGTGGGATTTCACATCAACCGAAGCTAGTCGGCCAGTCACAATAATCACAGGCCCTAGAACTCATGGAAACTCCTGCGATATGTAAATCCTCTTAAAATCATGCAGAAGTCAAACAAAACTGTGACTGCAGTAACTAAGAACGGCTTAACCAAGTTGTTTGACTTTTTTGTCACTTTTTTAGTTTGGAAGCTTAGACGGTCTACAGTTTTGTTTATGTGCAAATGACAAACACACACAAAAGAGGGCGTGATCAAGATAATGTGCTTTTAAAGGTTTAGTTTGAAGGTTGAAAGCCACCACTTTGCAAATCATTTGGTAAAAACATGTTAAAGGGATTTTTCACCCGTTCATTACTCACCTGACATTCTTCTTTCAGACGAACACAATCTGAGTTATGTTAAAAATGTCCTGACTCTTGAAAGCTTTATAATGGCAGTAATAGTTGCTCTGTTTTTGAAGTCCATAAAAAATGCATCTGTCCATCATATAACTGCTCCACGTGGCTCTGGGGTGTTAATACAGGCCTTCTGAAGCGAATCGATGCGTTTGTGTAAGAAAAATAACCATATTTAAAACTTTATAAAGTAAAATTTCGTCCGATCGCCTTCCGTGGAAAAGTGTTGAAAGTGCCATCTCGCAATTCAAGATGCGTACGTGACGTCTGACGGGCGGATCTGCTCGCGTTAGTCTATCGATCGGCAGAGGCACTTTCAACACTTTTTCCATAAATTGAATACAGAAGGCGGTCGACCGAAATTTTACTTCATAAAGTTTTAAATATGGATATTTTTCTTACACAAACGCATCGATTCGCTTCAGAAGGCCTGTATTAACACCCCAGAGCCGCGTGGAGCAGTTATATGATGGACAGATGCATTTTTTATGGACTTCAAAAACAGAGCAACTATTACTGCCATTATAATGCTTGCAAGAGTCAGGACATTTTTAACATAACTCAGATTGTGTTCGTCTGAAAGAAGAATGTCAGGTGAGTAATGAACGGGTGAAAAATCCCTTTAACATGGTTTTACCAAATGATTTGCAAAGTGGAGGCTTTCAACCTTCAAACTAAACCTTTAAAAGCACATTATCTTGATCACGCCCTCTTTTGTGTGTGTTTGTCATTTGCACATGAACAAAACTGTAGACCGAAAGCTTGGATTAGCCAGAACATTTGTAATATAACTCCATGGGCGTCGGAAGCAAAAAAAAAGTGGGTGGGTCCTCAGAAATCTTTTGCTGGAGTAGATGCCAATTACATTAAGTACAAATATACCGCTTTGCTTGCTAAACGTCTAGTTCGGAAAGACAAAATTACGTTAATCGCCATATCATTGAGAGCGGCAGTAGTGTAGGGGTAAGACGCACGGTATCACATTTTGACACAAATCGACCCGCGGTTCGAGTCCGCCTTTCGCCGAACTCAATCTTCTCTCTTTTCCCATCACATATCAGATCGGAAAGGCATTTATTTTCAATAAAAATGAAGAAAAAATTAGAAAAGTGGAAATAAAGCGTCTAACATGTGTTTACTAATAAGTGTTTATCGATTAGGGGTAGGTAAACAGACATGTGCTGAATGTTAGAGACAATAAAAGTGAGTGGGTCCAATATCATTGATCGTAAAAAGTGGGTGGGTCTTGTCCCGCCCACATACAATGGTTCCGACGCCCATGTATAACTCATATTGTATTCGTCTGAAAGAAGAATGTCATACACACCTCGGATGACTTGAGGGGGAGTAAATCATGGGCTAATTTTCATTTTTGGGTGAACTATCCCTTTAAACACTTCTTTTTTACATGGACATGTTTCTAATGAGTTCTGTCTAATTAAAAAACAAATGTAAATATGCAAGAGTATGCTAATTAAACTCGATATGTGTTTTTTTTGTTTTCATAGACAATGTAAAAACATGTTTTGTCTTTGTATGAATCCGAGCTTTTTGCCATCGAGTGCTGACTCATTTACAAAACAAATGTAAACACAACATGATTGCGTATTTTCTACTTTTTTTACATAGACAATGTAAAATGAGTTCTGACTCATAAAAAAAATGTAAATATGCAATTAAACGCTATATCTTTAGCTTTTTGTCATCAAATGCTGATTTAAAAGCTCTTCAAAACAAAGGCGTAGTTTGATGTCACACAGACTCTTGGGACATGTGGTCTTCAGCTCACAGCCGGTGGGAGAGAATCGGGATAGGACTCGGGCAGAAATCATGTTGATGATGTGATTATGAACGTTACTGTAGTCTGAAGCAGAGCAGGAGCGAGTGTTGTGGAGCTGAGGAACCGCTGGAGCGATTGTTCATAAGATGAACGCAACACACGCCTCGCGAGCAGCGGGACTTTTATTATGCCACAGTCGCCACTTCCGCTCATGAGAGTGAGGTAACGCAGCTCTGCTGATCATATTAGACACATCTGAGTGTGTTGATGATGGGATGGCGTTACTCTGTGCGTTCTCTCGCCGGCTGCTGTGACACTTGTTCACACTGCAGTGAGAGGAAAGCGCTTCTGCAGAATAAAACTGCAAACTAACGCAGATATGATGTCATCGACAGGCCACGCCCTCACACGTAAAATAG
>CM042263.1:2787745-2790245 GCA_023566225.1 Romanogobio albipinnatus
TAACATTTTTTTATATAAAATCTAAATAAAATACACATTTTTGAACATTTCAAGAAAAAAAAACAAATACATAAAAATAAAGTAAACATTTCACAAATTATTTAATCAAAATAAAAGTGAGATTAGTCTCTAGTGATTAAAATACATATACAAAATATATATTTCTATATTAATATCTAAAACATTTAAATTACTAAATTATGTAAAAAAAAATATTACATGAATAAAACATTTAAACTTAATTTTTTTTTTTTTTTTGAGGTGCATTGACATTAAAATTACATTACTAGGGGGATAAAATAGTCTCTAGAATATAATAATACTTCCATAAATGCATCCAAAAGATGTGAAATGAAATAAAAACATGAATAAAAAATAATAAATAAATTAAACCTTTAGAAAATGTATATTTTAGTTGTAGTTACATTCAAAATCAATCCAGATTATGACAAAATGTCCATAAATGCATCCAAAAATGTAAAAATAAATGTTAAATAACAATACATTAAATGTAAAAAAAATAAAAATGTGTACTTTACTTTTTTTATTTTTTTATTTGAGGTGTATTGACATTCAAATTAAATTACTAGGGGGATAAAATTCCAAAAATGCATCCAAAAAATGTGAAAGAAATTTGTGAAATTTCTGAAATTTAAACTCGCGACTGACACCTGTGGCCAAAAAACAGAACTGATCTTCATTTCTGCTCGCTCTCGCAGCGCGCGCTCGTACGTGCACACTTCACAAGTCATCTGCTGCAAGGAGGTCAACATTATGTTTACAGAGGTAAGAACAGTCAAATACATATAATGTTTGAGATAAGTGTTCTCTTATCAAAACGTCAAACGTGTAGCTGACAAACTACACAAAAAATTCATACATTAAATAAATAAATAACCCCATTTCGCCATTGGCATACACGCTGATGAAGGGCGCACAGACCGAAACTTTCGTAGAATATTAAAAACACAAATCTGAGCACTGTCCTTGACGACTGAGCACTGTCCTTGACGACTGAGCACTGTCCTTGACCACTTATTATACACAAGTAGCTTACTATCACCAAGTATGAAAGACACATATACATAATACTATTTAGCAATATTTATTGACTACATGTCTTATGTGAAATAAAATGCATCACACTTTACATCTTCATTTACCTCTTATTTTTTGTTAAGATGTAGAAACAACAAACAATATAATGTAGCTTTACATGGCTATATAATAAATAATCCATCAGTTTTATATAGCGCTTTTCTAGACACCCAAAAAGACTTTACATTACTGATGCACTATTCATATTTATTTTTGTTTATATACATATATATATATATATATATGCGAAGTCAAATGCGAAGCCGATGTTCACTCTAGTCCTTGCAATGCGCCGGTCTCTCTCAATCTTCGACCTTTTTTGGCCACTTGTCAGGGGTTTAACTTTTTTAGTCTTCTGTGGAGTTACTGTTGGTGTCCGAGTTGTCCTGGGTCTCTTCTGTGTATTCGTTAAATCCATTGCACTGCTTGCGAGTGTAGGCTACTCGCTGACTAGCGGTGGTGGCAGGCAGAGTGATCTGAAACGTTTAACATGAACGCGCTTGACGTCACATCCGCAGACAGCGCGGGAAAAGACGACCCGTCAGAAAATATGAAAAATAGGATACAGGCTTATAGGTGCACCCACTGTGAGCGGACAAGGTGTCAGTATGCTCATCAGGAGATGTTTGAGTCATAAATGGTAAAATAAAAAGGCTATAGTTACGTTTATTTTGGGGAAAAAGTTGCATATAGCCCCTTTAAATAAAAAAAATATATATTTTAGTGTGCTGTCATTAAAACGAGCTGTGAGAGAGAGACAAAGCCTCACGGTGTGTGTGTGTGTGTGTGTGTGTGTGTGTGTGTGTGTGTGTGTGTGTGTGTGTGTGTGTGTGTGTGTGTGTGTGTGTGTGTGTGTGTGTGTGTTGCTCAGACTGAGGCCCGCACGAGTTTGGAGGAGCTGTATCGCGTGATGTCGCGGCGCGAGGAGTTTCGCTGGATGATGCTGCGGATCAAGCGCATGGAGGAGCCGTGGGTCAGTGCTGTCCGCTCCCTCGCCACCAAACAGAACCTGGCCCACCGCAAGCGCAAGAAGGTGTGTGGGACATGTGCCTTTAATAATGCTGCCTGTGTTTCCCCATGAATCATTCACACACTCTCCCGAGATCGCTCGTGGCAAACCTCAAATAACCTTAAAGCATGTCACTGTTACCCATAATCCTCCAGTGATGCTCACCCACATGTGACTGCGTATGGTGCGAGTCCCTTGACATTAATGCTAAAACAAATGCTATGAATAAAGCAGAGGAGACTGCAGATACTGACACAACAGAGGATTGATTTATTACCCACTTCTTCACAATAAGCATATCTCATATTTAAGACTGTAAAAACACGTAATATGAGAAATACAATGCAATCTTTTATTTGCATTATTGATTAATATTTTTAAGAAAACAATGTA
>CM042263.1:2795245-2825245 GCA_023566225.1 Romanogobio albipinnatus
ATATAATATAATAGAATGTAATAATAAAATATAATAAATATAATATAATATATAATATAATAAATATAATATTTTTTTGGATTTGGTAATGACGATTTGTAGGGCAATATGCATAAATTGTCATGAAAACTGTTACATTGCAAACATAATTTTTGTTCATGTTCTCGACATCTGAGTTCAACCACACGTTTGATAGTGTGTGTGTGTGTGTGTGTGTGTGTGTGTGTGGCATAGTGTGTGTGATCTCCTGGAGGTTGATTTGGAGCAGATGGCCCGTTGACAGGTGTGTGTAATTGAGTCCACAGGATCTAAACTCCTGTGAGGACATGAGCGTTGACAGCAGAGTGACACTAACCCGACGCTCCTGTCAGTCCACCCGGGGCTCCAGCCATTCGGAAAGCATACGCTTCAAATATTGCAGCCCGGAAATATTGCAGAATTAAAATTCTTGGATGAGCTAAACATTCACAGTTTGAGTGGTCATCTTGACACGCTTTCTTGTGATGAGAAAGGGAGAGCGCAAACATTATTTAAAGCGGCACTCCTTAATGAAAGCGCAAACATCATTTAAATCACCAGATCACGTTTAGTTTTACTAGCATGATTATCAAAGCATTAGATGGTTTATTCTATATGTATAGTGCATTAATAGCGGGAGAGGCGGGACATAGCGAGCACTGGGGAGAGAAGCATTGAAAGCGCGAGTAATGCATGAGGAAAAAAATGAAAGTTTACAGAGTTTAAGTGAAATTTTTACATTAAACAACTTTATATAATGTTGAATATAATGTATAATAATGCAATGGCGAAATATTTGTTGGGTCCTGATAAT
Organism: Romanogobio albipinnatus; assembly: GCA_023566225.1. Lineage (NCBI taxonomy): Eukaryota > Metazoa > Chordata > Actinopteri > Cypriniformes > Gobionidae > Romanogobio > Romanogobio albipinnatus. The sequence continues at coordinate 2,796,078 of CM042263.1, forward strand.
AATAGGCTACACTAATAATAATATTATTATTTTAATAATAACAAAAAAGTACAAAATTAGAAAAACACTCTTGATTTTTTTTTCTTTTTTCTTCAAATGTTCAAATATGTCAGATAACTTGGATGCCCCCAATATTAAATATGTTAAATTAATGAATTGGACACTAAATAGAATAAATTATTATTATAAAACATTGTACATTAATGTAGGCTACACTATTGCTGTGGGACAATGTGAGAGAGACCAATCAAATTCAATACATTATTGTAAATACTATCAGTAGGCCTACTATAGTGTAAATATTGTGTAAATATTATCAGTAGGCCTACTATAGAGTAAATATTGTGTAAATATCATCAGTAGACCTACTATAGTGTAAATATTGTGTAAATATTATCAGTAGGCCTACTATAGTGTAAATATTGTGTAAATATTATCAGTAGGCCTACTATAGTGTAAATATTGTGTAAATATTATCAGTAGGCCTACTATAGTGTAAATATTGTGTAAATATTATCAGTAGGCCTACTATAGTGTAAATATTGTGTAAATATTATCAGTAGGCCTACTATAGTGTAAATATTGTGTAAATATTATCAGTAGGCCTACTATAGTGTAAATATCATCAGTAGGCCTACTATAGTGTAAATATTGTGTAAATATCATCAGTAGGCCTACTATAGTGTAAATATTGTGTAAATATTATCAGTAGGCCTACTATAGTGTAAATATTGTGTAAATATTATCAGTAGGCCTACTATAGTGTAAATATTATCAGTAGGCCTACTATAGTGTAAATATTATCAGTAGGCCTACTATAGTGTAAATATTGTGTAAATATTATCAGTAGACCTACTATAGTGTAAATATTATCAGTAGGCCTACTATAGTGTAAATATTGTGTAAATATTATCAGTAGGCCTACTATAGTGTAAATATCATCAGTAGGCCTACTATAGTGTAAATATTGTGTAAATATTATCAGTAGACCTACTATAGTGTAAATATTATCAGTAGGCCTACTATAGTGTAAATATTGTGTAAATATTATCAGTAGACCTACTATAGTGTAAATATTGTGTAAATATTATCAGTAGGCCTACTATAGTGTAAATATTGTGTAAATATTATCAGTAGGCCTACTATAGTGTAAATATCATCAGTAGGCCTACTATAGTGTAAATATTGTGTAAATATTATCAGTAGGCCTATTATAGTGTAAATATCATCAGTAGGCCTACTATAGTGTAAATATTATCAGTAGGCCTACTATAGTGTAAATATTGTGTAAATATTATCAGTAGGCCTACTATAGTGTAAATATTGTGTAAATATTATCAGTAGACCTACTATAGTGTAAATATTATCAGTAGGCCTACTATAGTGTAAATATTGTGTAAATATTATCAGTAGACCTACTATAGTGTAAATATTATCAGTAGGCCTACTATAGTGTAAATATTGTGTAAATATTATCAGTAGACCTACTATAGTGTAAATATTATCAGTAGGCCTACTATAGTGTAAATATTGTGTAAATATTATCAGTAGGCCTACTATAGTGTAAATATTATCAGTAGGCCTACTATAGTGTAAATATTGTGTAAATATTATCAGTAGACCTACTATAGTGTAAATATTATCAGTAGGCCTACTATAGTGTAAATATTGTGTAAATATTATCAGTAGGCCTACTATAGTGTAAATATTGTGTAAATATTATCAGTAGGCCTACTATAGTGTAAATATCATCAGTAGGCCTACTATAGTGTAAATATTGTGTAAATATTATCAGTAGGCCTATTATAGTGTAAATATCATCAGTAGGCCTACTATAGTGTAAATATTATCAGTAGGCCTACTATAGTGTAAATATTGTGTAAATATTATCAGTAGGCCTACTATAGTGTAAATATTGTGTAAATATTATCAGTAGACCTACTATAGTGTAAATATTATCAGTAGGGCCTACTATAGTGTAAATATTGTGTAAATATTATCAGTAGACCTACTATAGTGTAAATATTGTGTAAATATTATCAGTAGGCCTACTATAGTGTAAATATCATCAGTAGGCCTACTATAGTGTAAATATTGTGTAAATATTATCAGTAGGCCTATTATAGTGTAAATATTATCAGTAGGCCTACTATAGTGTAAATATTGTGTAAATATTATCAGTAGACCTACTATAGTGTAAATATTATCAGTAGGCCTACTATAGTGTAAATATTGTGTAAATATTATCAGTAGACCTACTATAGTGTAAATATTGTGTAAATATTATCAGTAGGCCTACTATAGTGTAAATATCATCAGTAGGCCTACTATAGTGTAAATATTGTGTAAATATTATCAGTAGGCCTATTATAGTGTAAATATCATCAGTAGGCCTACTATAGTGTAAATATTGTGTAAATATTATCAGTAGACCTACTATAGTGTAAATATTATCAGTAGGCCTACTATAGTGTAAATATTGTGTAAATATTATCAGTAGGCCTACTATAGTGTAAATATTGTGTAAATATTATCAGTAGGCCTACTATAGTGTAAATATTGTGTAAATATTATCAGTAGGCCTACTATAGTGTAAATATTGTGTAAATATTATCAGTAGGCCTACTATAGTGTAAATATCATCAGTAGGCCTACTATAGTGTAAATATTGTGTAAATATTATCAGTAGACCTACTATAGTGTAAATATTATCAGTAGACCTACTATAGTGTAAATATTATCAGTAGGCCTACTATAGTGTAAATATTGTGTAAATATCATCAGTAGACCTACTATAGTGTAAATATTATCAGTAGGCCTACTATAGTGTAAATATTATCAGTAGGCCTACTATAGTGTAAATATTGTGTAAATATTATCAGTAGGCCTACTATAGTGTAAATATTGTGTAAATATTATCAGTAGGCCTACTATAGTGTAAATATTGTGTAAATATTATCAGTAGGCCTACTATAGTGTAAATATTATCAGTAGACCTACTATAGTGTAAATATTGTGTAAATATCATCAGTAGACCTACTATAGTGTAAATATTATCAGTAGGCTTACTATAGTGTAAATATTGTGTAAATATCATCAGTAGGCCTACTATAGTGTAAATATTGTGTAAATATTATCAGTAGGCCTACTATAGTGTAAATATTGTGTAAATATCATCAGTAGGCCTACTATAGTGTAAATATTGTGTAAATATTATCAGTAGGCCTACTATAGTGTAAATATTGTGTAAATATCATCAGTAGGCCTACTATAGTGTAAATATTGTGTAAATATTATCAGTAGGCCTACTATAGTGTAAATATTGTGTAAATATCATCAGTAGGCCTACTATAGTGTAAATATTATCAGTAGGCCTACTATAGACCTACCTATTATCCTACTACTGATAATATTTACACAATATTTACACTATAGTAGGCCTACTGATAATATTTACACTATAGTAGGTCTACTGATAATATTTACACAATATTTACACTATAGTAGGCCTACTGATAATATTTACAATAATGTATTGAATTTGATTGGTCTCTCTCACATTGTCCCACAGCAATAGTGTAGCTTACATTAATGTACAATGTTTTATAATAATAATTTATTCTATTTAGTGTCCAATTCATTCATTTAACATATTTAATATTGGGGGCATCCAAGTTATCTGACATATTTGAACATTTGAAGAAAAAAAAAAAAAAAAAAAAGTAACGCAGTAATAATGATTTTATAATGATGTAACTCAGTTACTATTTGTAAGAAGTAACTAGTAACTATAACTAATTACTTTTTTAAAGTAACGTGCCCAACACTGTTAACACCTGACCACTCTTGTGGGTTTGCTACTGTCACAATTAAAAACTGTGTAAGGGTAAAAACATGACAGGCAGACATGATGTAAGCAACACAGCTACAACTACTAACAATGATATAGTGTGTGTGCGAAGGGTCAAGAATTGACAATAGTCAATCGAATTGGTGGCCCCCAAATAAAATTCTGCTTAGGGCCCCATAAGGGTTTGGGCCGGCCCTGCCTCACTGCAGGACATCACGCCGCTCATGTATGAATGACGTGTCCTCCGGGCCGCCCGTCCTGCAGGTGCTATTGTCCTGAACACTTCCCACACATATCGGATGAGGGAACCGCGGGAGGAAGCCTCTCTCAGTCCTGCATTCTGCTCCTGGAATCATTCATTTCCCATTTGTTCCGTTTCAGTTTTCAACGTTTGCTCGAGATGAGATGACGTCATTGTGGCTGCTTTTGGTTCGTTGTCGTGGCGGAAAGTTCCCGTTCCGGAGTAAAACTGAGAGATGATTTCAGATTTCACACACACACACACACACACACACACACACACACACACACACACACACACACACACACACACTTCCGCTAAAATCATTTGCTTGTGAAACAACACTCGCACTCTAAACTAACCAACTTCCTCTCGTTTGCAGGGCACGGGTTCCGCCACAGGCAAACTGAGAAACGTGTTTTCTTTTCTGTTGGTGTGTTTCCAGATGCCTTTCATAACTAAAACAACTTTTGCGAGGAATAGCCAAAAATATGAATATAAATATGAATAATTAAAGTATGTGTTGCGTCTCACAATGTGATGTGCTTCTCCTTTAGCTTTCGCCTAATAAGCAGCTTCTGTCGCAGTCGTATTTCACAATCATCTGTTTATGATGTTGAATTATTAATTGCAGGGAGGGATGCCTTATGCCATATGGAAAAATTATAACGTGTGTGTGTGTGTGTGTGTGTGTGTGTGTGTGTGTGTGTGTGTGTGTGTGTGTGTGTGTGTGTGTGTGTGTGTGTGTGTGTGTGTGTGTGTGTGTGTGTGTGTGTGTGTGTGTGTGTGTGTGTGTGTGTGTGTGTGTGTGTGTGTGTGTGTGTGTTAAATATTTTTTTTAAATATGTGAATATATTATACAAATGTTACTACATTTATTTTATTTATACACACACACACATACATGCATATACACCAATCAGGCATAACATTATGACCAGGTGAATAACACTGATGATCTCTGTTAGTGGGTGGGATATATTAGGCAGCAAGTGAACATTTTGTCCTCAGAGTTGATGTGTTAGAAGCAGGAAAAATGGGCAAGCGTAAGGATTTGAGCGAGATTGGGCCAGATTGTGATGGTCAGAGCATCTCCAAAACTGCAGCTCTTGTGGGGTGTTCCCGGTCTGCAGTGGTCAGTCTCTATCAAAAGTGCTCGAACCGGCCACAGGGTCATGGACGGCCGAGGCTCATTGATGCACGTGTGGAGCGAAGGCTGGCCCGTGTGGTCCGATCAAACAGACGAGCTACTGGAGCTCAAACTGCTCCAGAAGTTAATGCTGGTTCTGATAGAAAGGGCTCAGAATACACAGAGCATCTCAGTTTGTTGCGTATGGGGCGGCACAGCCGCTGACCAGTCAGGGCGCCCATGCTGACCCCTGTCCACCGCCCAAAGCACCTTCAGAACTGGACCACGGAGCAATGGAAGAAGGTGGCCTGGTCTGATGATCACGTGTTCTTCTACATCACGTGGATGGCCGGGTGTGTGTGCGTGGCTTACCTGGGGAACACATGGCACCAGGTGCACTATGGGAAGAAGGTGTGGCGGCGGAGGCAGTGATGCTTTGGGCAATGTTCTGCTGGGAAACCTTGGGTCCTCCATCCATGTGGATGTGACTTTGACACGCACCACCTACCTAAGCATTGTTGAGCCCATGTCCAGCCTCTCATGGAAACGGTATTCCCTGTGGCTGTGGCTCTTTCAGCAGATAATGCGCCGCCACAAAGCACAAATGCTTCAGGAATGCTCTGAGTCCAAATTCCCCAGATCTCAATCCAATCGAGCATCTGTCGGATGTGTTGAACAAACAAGTCCGATCCATGGAGGCTCCACCTCACAACTTACAGGATTTAAAGGATCTGCTGCTAACATCTTGGTGCCAGATACACACCTTCAGGGGTCCATGCCTCGACGGGTCAGCAAAAGGGGGACCAACACAATATTAGGTCATAATGTTATGCCTGATTGGTATATATATAACGAATTAAACATATTCATCCATTTTGAGATGATCAGGAACCCAAAAAAATATCTGGTCAAGACCACTTGAGAAACGGTCAACACACTTGTTTTGTCCTGAGATCATTGTGTCCTGTATTTGTGATATAAGAACGAAGCTTTGCCCTTCAGAAACTCATCCACACTCAAACACACACACACACACACACACACACACACACACACACACACACACACACACACACACACACACACACACACACACACACAAACACACACACACATCAATGTTTAAACTCATCAGGATAAGATCCACTGCAGTGACAGGAGAATTACTGTGTGTGTGTGTGTGTGTGTGTGTGTGTGTGTGTGTGTGTGTGTGTGTGTGTGTGTGTGTGTGTGTGTGTGTGTGTGTGTGTGTGTGTGTGTGTGTGTGTGTGTGGAATATGCTGAGGTTCTGTTTTTTCCCCTCCCCTTTACTTTCACTACTAGACTTAATAAACTCTCTCTCACACACATATACACACACACACACTCCCTGCATTCCTGGGAATTACTGACAACATCAATGCCGCTGTAAACACTGTAATATGTCTCTTCAGCATTTCTGTGTGTTGTTGCTGCTGCGTCATGTTTTGAAACGCTCTTCTGAAGGACAGTGAGTGTGTGTTTGTGTAACATCTTTCACAATTAAATCACAAACATTCCTCTTTTTATTGTTTTGTTCAGAATGAGATCTTGATTTCACTGAAGCAAACCATTTCAAACAGATCGTTCAGTTATTGTTCCCGCTGATACCTGTGATTGCTGTTGACTGGTGACATTAGAGTGTGTGTGTTTGTGTACGTGTGTGCCTTTGTGTACTTGTGTGTACGTGTGTGCCTTTGTGTATGTGTGTGCCTTTGTGTATGTGTGTGTACGTGTGTGCCTTTGTGTGTGTGCGTTTGTGTACGTGTGTGCCTTTGTGTATGTGTGTGTACGTGTGTGCCTTTGTGTATGTGTGTGTGTGTGTTTGTGTACGTGTGTGTACATGTGTGCCTTTGTGTATGTGTGTGTGCGTTTGTGTACGTGTGTGTACGTGTGTGCCTTTGTGTATGTGTGTGTGCGTTTGTGTACGTGTGTGTACATGTGTGCCTTTGTGTATGTGTGTGTACGTGTGTGCCTTTGTGTACGTGTGTGCCTTTGTGTACGTGTGTGCCTTTGTGTATGTGTGTGTGCGTGTGTGTATGTGTGTGCCTTTGTGTATGTGTGTGTGCGTGTGTGTATGTGTGTGTACGTGTGTGCCTTTGTGTACGTGTGTGCCTTTGTGTATGTGTGTGCCTTTGTGTATGTGTGTGTACGTGTGTGCCTTTGTGTATGTGTGTGTACGTGTGTGCCTTTGTGTGCGTGTGTGTACGTGTGTGCCTTTGTGTACGTGTGTGCCTTTGTGTATGTGTGTGTACGTGTGTGCCTTTGTGTATGTGTGTGTACGTGTGTGCCTTTGTGTATGTGTGTGTACGTGTGTGCCTTTGTGTGCGTGTGTGTACGTGTGTGCCTTTGTGTACGTGTGTGCCTTTGTGTATGTGTGTGTACGTGTGTGCCTTTGTGTATGTGTGTGTACGTGTGTGCCTTTGTGTGCGTGTGTGTACGTGTGTGCCTTTGTGTACGTGTGTGCCTTTGTGTATGTGTGTGTACGTGTGTGCCTTTGTGTATGTGTGTGTACGTGTGTGCCTTTGTGTATGTGTGTGTACGTGTGTGCCTTTGTGTACGTGTGTGTACGTGTGTGCCTTTGTGTATGTGTGTGTACGTGTGTGCCTTTGTGTATGTGTGTGTGAACGTGTGTGCCTTTGTGTGCGTGTGTGTACGTGTGTGCCTTTGTGTACGTGTGTGCCTTTGTGTATGTGTGTGTACGTGTGTGCCTTTGTGTATGTGTGTGTACGTGTGTGCCTTTGTGTATGTGTGTGTACGTGTGTGCCTTTGTGTATGTGTGTGTACGTGTGTGCCTTTGTGTATGTGTGTGTACGTGTGTGCCTTTGTGTGCGTGTGTGTACGTGTGTGCCTTTGTGTGCGTGTGTGTACGTGTTTGCCTTTGTGTATGTGTGTGCCTTTGTGTGCGCGTGTGTACGTGTGTGCCTTTGTGTATGTGTGTGTGCGTTTGTGTATGTGTGTACATGTGTGCCTTTGTGTACGTGTGTGCCTTTGTGTATGTGTGTGTGCCTTTGTGTATGTGTGTGTGCGTTTGTGTACGTGTGTACATGTGTGCCTTTGTGTATGTGTGTGTGCGTTTGTGTACGTGTGTGTGCGTTTGTGTACGTGTGTGTGCGTTTGTGTATGTGTGTGTGCGTTTGTGTACGTGTGTACATGTGTGCCTTTGTGTATGTGTGTGTGCGTTTGTGTACGTGTGTGTGCGTTTGTGTACATGTGTGTGCGTTTGTGTATGTGTGTGTGCGTTTGTGTACGTGTGTACATGTGTGCCTTTGTGCATGTGTGTGTGCGTTTGTGTATGTGTGTGTGCGTTTGTGTACGTGTGTGTGCGTTTGTGTACGTGTGTGTACGTGTGTGCCTTTGTGTACGTGTGTGTACGTGTGTGCCTTTGTGTATGTGTGTGTACGTGTGTGCCTTTGTGTATGTGTGTGTACGTGTGTGCCTTTGTGTACGTGTGTGCCTTTGTGTATGTGTGTGTACGTGTGTGCCTTTGTGTATGTGTGTGTACGTGTGTGCCTTTGTGTGCGTGTGTGTACGTGTGTGCCTTTGTGTGCGTGTGTGTACGTGTGTGCCTTTGTGTATGTGTGTGTGCGTTTGTGTATGTGTGTGTGCCTTTGTGTATGTGTGTGTGCGTTTGTGTACGTGTGTACATGTGTGCCTTTTTGTATGTGTGTGTGCGTTTGTGTACGTGTGTGTGCGTTTGTGTACGTGTGTGTACGTGTGTGCCTTTGTGTACGTGTGTGTACGTGTGTGCCTTTGTGTATGTGTGTGTGCCTTTGTGTAGGTGTGTGTGCGTGTGTGTACGTGTGTGCCTTTGTGTACGTGTGTGTACGTGTGTGCCTTTGTGTATGTGTGTGTACGTGTGTTCGTGTGTGTACATGTGTGCCTTTGTGTATGTGTGTGTACGTGTGTGCCTTTGTGTACGTGTGTGCCTTTGTGTACGTGTGTGCGTTTGTGTATGTGTGTGTACGTGTGTGCCTTTGTGTACGTGTGTGCGTTTGTGTGCGTTATTTACAGTAACTACAGTGAGGAAGAGAGCAAAATGCCCGTATTCCATTTAAACGCCATTTATGGGTTGTGCAAAATTGCATTATGGGTCGCCTGGGTTCTGAATTTCATCCTGCACTCTCATTGAAATTGACGGGTAACCGTGACAACACACTACAGTTGCTCCCACAGGCAATAGCCACACACACACACACACACACACAGTCTCTCGCTAAGCCTCTCGTTTGAGGTGTGTGTGTGTAAATGAGAAAATCTTAATCTCAGGATTGATTTTTTCGGACAGATGGCATTCAGGTGTTTCTCTGCCAAGCCTCGTTACCCTGGCGACCTCTTGGACTACCGTTGTCATGGTAACAACTCCTCTCTTGGCAACGTCGGACACCCACACGGATCTTTCCCGTACACAATTAATCTGAAGATCTTCCTCCAGGCCCTGCAGTCCTGATGTGCTGGATTACAGAGGGAGCAGTCCAGCGCATCAGCTCATGCTAGCGCTGCATGTCAGAGCAGTTCAGGGTGTAATAATCACTGCTAGTGTTCGGTGTGAGTTCTTGTTATTTCAGGTCCATATTTAGATTTTAATAATCTATTAGTAAGAACAGTTCTATATTTTGCTGAGAAATACATCCAGAGAAACCCATGAAATCAGAAAACCGTGTCCTTGCGTCGTGTCACGACCGGCTCAAAGCCGTGACAAATAAGTGGAGGACATAGTAGGTTGGTGAGGTTTTGCAACACATAAGGTTTATTTATGTAAATAATAAAATATATAATACAATAAATCAAGGCCAAAATAACTACAATCTCTGTCAGACATGTTGTTAATGTGTCAGACAGAACCAAATTCAAAGTAATGACAAAAGAACGTAAACAAAACCATAACGAGACTGAAAAGGGAGCAAACAACTCAGGACGCTCTCCTGATGGTGCTGCACGACCTGAAGCTCTCTCCAAGTCCCTCAAGTCTGTCGTTGACTCTCAAAGGCTCAACTTAAATAGAGGAAGAGACAGGTGCACATAATTTGCTCAAGAAGCCTGCCCAGGTGCACATCATTCTCCCGATGAGTCTCTCAGCCACACCCACCGGTCGGCAACAGCAATGGTAACGGGAGACCCGTCACACACCCCCCCTAAAAAGAAGAGAGCACAGAGTCTTAAAAACCAAAACAACCCCTACAATTCAAATATTCCCGTGGAAACAGTTAGGCAAACTTGTAAATCTCCCCAATCCTGTCAGCTCGCTCTCTTTCAGCAGCCTGGCTCCTAGGAGGCACATTCAAAAAACAGAGAGACATAGTCAGAGGAAATGCATGTTTGAACAGTTAAACTACGTGAACACGAGACAAGGCATCAGCAGTTACATTCTCTATTCCTTTAATATGGTGCATTTCCAATAAGTAACTCTGAAGAAACAAACACCATCTCATCAGCCTTTGGTTGGGGTTTTGTAAGGAGTGCAAAAAAATTAAAGGATTATGATCCGTATATACCACTAGAGGTCCCTCTGACGACCCAACGTACACATCAAAGTGTTGTAAGGCTCAAATCAAAGCAAGCGCTTCTTTCTCTATCACCGAATAATTAAGCTGATATAAATTAAACTTTTTAGAGAAGAATGCGATCGGATGATCAATGTCATTATCTGACGTTTGTAACAAGACCGCACCAGCGCCCACATTACTGGCATCAACTTGTAATTTAAATGCTTTATCAAATCTCGGAGCTGCCAATACGGGAGCCTCTGTAAGGAGCATTTTTACCTTTTCAAACGCTTGTTGACACACTGGGGTCCAGCAAAAATCTACTCTTCCCCGCAGCAAACTAGTCAAGGGCTCTGCCACCGTAGAAAAATTTCTGCAAAAACAACGATAAAATCCTACCATTCCAAGAAATCGCATTAGCGCTTTCTTTGTAGTGGGAGTAGGATATTTATCTATTGCCTCTACCTTTGCACGAACAGGACATACTTGTCCATGCCCAACCACCTTCCCCAAATAGGTCACCGTTGCTTTGGCAAACTCGCATTTCAACAAATTAACAGTCAAATTAGCCGACACAAAGCGATCAAACAGTGCTCTAATTTGACTCAAATGTTCCTCCCAGGTTTGACTGAAAACAACGACATCGTCTAAATATACAGCACAGCCACTCAAACCAGATATAACGCGATTCATTAAACGCTGAAACGTTGCGGGAGCGTTCCGCAATCCGAAGCTCATAACCTTATAGGAAAATAACCCAGAAGGTGTAATGAAGGCAGAAATCTCTCGAGCTCTTGCCGTTAAAGGCACCTGCCAATAACCTTTTAGAAGATCAAACTTGCTCACAAATCTAGCATTCCCTACTTGATCGACACAGTCCTCAATTCGAGGCAATGGGAAAGAATCTGGCCTTGTTATGGCATTTATCTTTCGGTAGTCCGTACAAAACCTAAAAGACCCATCAGGTTTATTCACTAATAAAGATGGAGAAGCCCAACTAGAAAAAGAAGGTTCAGCGATGTCATTTTTCAACATATACTCCATTTCCTCATCCAATTGTTTTTTCTTTTTCGCAGACACTCGATAGTAACGCTGGCGAATTGGACTTGAATCTCCCACATCAATATCGTGCTCAATTAAATTTGTACACGAAGGAGTATCAGAAAACAATGTACCATATTCCGTAATCAAGTCAATCAAATCAGTACGGTGTACAGCCGTCAGATGATTAAGACGATCATGCATAGAACTCAGGACTTCTGAGTTCTTAAGACGCCCTTGTAGAACACAATCTCCCGGATAAATTTCATCTTCCCCACCTACCGGAGTTGGAATTGATCCCAATTCATCGCGGTCATTTCTAACAGAAGAATCTGTAAGCAAAACAGGTTTAATACCAGCAGGTACACTAATTTGGTCTTCATTTAGCGCAAGGTCATCGAAGTCTTTAAAAGCATAATATGGTTTTAAAAGATTTACATGACACACTCTAGTCTGTTTTTTACGATTTGGCGTATTAATCAAATAATTCAGGCTAGAAATCTGACTAGCCACAGTAAATGGTCCATCGAATTTAGCCTGAAAGGGTGATCCCACAACAGGCAACAACGCCAGTACCTGGTCACCAGGTTGAAATGAACGCAACTCTGTTCGACGATCAAAAAGTCGTTTCATTCGATCTTGAGTTTTTTTCAAAGAAGACTTTGCCAACTGACACGCCTCATAAAGTCGCCTACGAAAATCACTAACATATGACAACACATTTTTCGGCGGATCAGACTTTTCCCAGTCCGCAGATAAAACAGCCAATGGAGTCCGCACATCATGACCAAAAACAAGGTCATTTGGACTGAACCCAGTACTTTCTTGCGCAGCTTCCCGAGCTGCCATCATCAACCAAGGTAGACCAGTCTCCCAGTCCTTACTCATTTGAACACAATACGATCTCAACAAAGATTTCAGAGTTTGATGAAATCTCTCCAGTGCTCCCTGACTTTGGGCATGATAAGCACTGGAGAGATTATGTTGAATATTAAGCGATTTCAAAACTTGACCAAACAAATTAGAGGTGAAATTACTTCCCTGATCAGATTGAATAATTTTTGGAATCCCAAACACCGAAATGAATTGGGTCAGCGCTTTTATGACTAGTTTTGCCGTTATAGAACGTAACGGATATGCAGCCGGATATCTAGTTACTTGGCACATGATTGTAAGCAAATATTCACTACCTGCCTTTGACCTAGGCAATGGCCCAACACAATCTACAATGAGATGCTCAAACGGTTGACTAATGGCTGGAATTGGATGCAGAGGAGCAGATTTCAAAGTTTGATTTGGTTTTCCAGTAAGCTGACATGTATGACAAAACTTAATGTATTTCGACACATCACGTTTCAATTTCGGCCAAAAGAAACGTGTCAAAAGTAACTTGTACGTCTTTCTCACTCCCATGTGGCCGGAAGTATCATGTGCGGTCTGTAACACTAGTTGCCGGAAACACTGAGGAATTACAATTTGCACCATGGGATCACCAATCGCAAACTCTGCCTGTGGCACCCATTTTCGTACCAGCAATCCTTCATCTAGGTAATACCCAGATGAAAGATTGACCATTGCATCTTGAGAGACAACTCGGTCAAATAATTCAACAAGAGTCAAGTCAGCTTTTTGATTTTCGATCAATTCATCACGTGACACTGACAAAATTGAAGGGACTTCTAGTTTTACCTTCTCAGATTCAGTTTTTCCCTCAACTTGTGTTTTACTCATAGATCGGGTTATGACGCAAGACGGTAACACATTCAAAGGACTGGTCAAACTTTCATCACCATCTAATTTCCAGATCTTCGGACATGGTGTAACCACTAAATGTGGTGAATCATTTCGCCAGACACGATCACCAGCCAAGTCATTCCCCAGAACTACATGTATTCCCTCCACAGGCAAGCAGGAACGAACAGCCACCTCCACTTCGCCCTGAATCAACTCAGAGTGCAAAATCATTTTATGAATTGGGACAGACATAACATTTAGGCCAATGCCCTTAACCAACACATTACTTCCAGTATAAGAATCCGGTGAAAAAGGCAACACAGACTCTAGCACAAAGGTTTCTGAGGATCCTGTATCACGTAGAATCTTAACTGGTACACTTTTTTTTTCATCCACCAATCTAACAGAACCTTCTGTAACGAATGGAGTAAATGCTGAAACACACGGCGAACAATTTTCCTGCATATTGCTTATTTTTGAAGCGGTCACCGCTAAAGCAACAGGCCTTACAGGAGACAAAGAATTCGATTTCACATTAGAATGGTCAGCTTTTGCTTTCAATAACGGACATTCATTCTTCCAGTGACCAAACCCATGACAATAATTACACATATTTGCTTTATCTTTTTCTTCAAAAGAATTGTGCAACTGTGTGCTGGGTAAATCAGGCACAAACCTGGAAAATGTGTTGGATTTTCGCCATGGTTCATTTTGAAAATTCTCTCCAGCGGATCTGTAACCAAAAACAGTTTTATGAGTCAAAGAGAATTCATCAGCCATGACGGCCGCCTCATACACGGTGTCAGGTTTACATTCGTTGATGTAAGTCGCAATACGACCTGAAACTGAACTCTTAAATTGCTCAAGCATCATTAATTCCTTTAAATCGTCAAGTGTTTTTACCTCAGAAGCTACACACCAACGATTAAAATGAACCGATATCTCGTGTACAAATTCAACATACGTCTGCTTTTCCCTTTTCTTCCAGGACCTAAATCTTTGTCTGTAGGCCTCTGGAACCAGTTCGTAAGCCCTCAACACTGCCGCTTTTACCGCTTTATACTCAGAAGCGTCCTCTACGCTAAGTGAAGAATACGCTTCTTGGGCTCTGCCTGTAAAAACAGACTGCAACATAAGAGTACGCTCTTCATCTGGCCAATTTCGTGCATCCGCAACACGTTCAAACAAAAAAAAGAATCGCTCAACCTCTTTTTCATCAAATTTAGGAATCAACCTCAAATTACTCACAATATCAAACTTACACGAACTCGACTCACGTATCTGTTCTCCAGTTACGGAAAGTTTACCATCTCTTATTAGATCCAAACGATAGCGTTCCAGATCAAACTGCTGTTGTTGTAACTGGATTTTCTGTAACTCAATGTGATTTTGTGCGTCTAACATTTTCTCTTTCATTTCAGTCTGAATTAACAACAATTGTTTTTGTTGTTCAAAAGTTAAATGAGACTGTGGTAATGTCGCAATATCAAAAGTTGACGCGTCTTCCGAAATTTGAGACTCTAAGACTCCGCGTTCACGTAACTCCATCTTTATCATGGTTTTAAGATTATCTTTCAGACGTTTATCCTGACATGACAAATTAATTTTGTAATGAGTTGCAAGTTCTACTAGTTGATCTTTAGAAAAATCATTCAACAAATCTTCAGACGGAGCACTAATAAATTCCTCAACCTTTGAGGCCATTGTAACATAAGGCTACTTAATTTACCAAAATATTTGAGGGGAAGAAATTAGACAAACAATTCCCTCTAACTAAATATAGAAACTACCTAAACTCATCCCTAATCTTCGTACAGTTACTTGCAGCGGGTTTTTATACACTATAAACCAGCGTTTGCAATAGCAACCGATTAACGAGTCACCATTACAAAACACGGATGTGTTCCCGAGACAAATGCTCCAACTGCTTTCACCATACAAACAAAACAAACTAAAATAAAAAAAGATCGGAGCATCCAGTTAAGGATACCCCGCTAAACCTAACCAGGGAAAAGTCTAATCCAAAACAACCCTTCCCTCAAATATACAAAGAGTAGCCATACTTACCATCCTTAAGTTGAAACTTCCACGAAACAATCAAAAAAACAAAACAAAACAAAAAAAACACCAAACCAACCACTATAAACCTCCAGAAATTTTTCAAATATCTTCAAAGAAAAACAAACTTAACGAATTAATGATTAAATTAACGAAATATAAACAAAGCAACTCCTTTCCAAATTAAATTATACCGGAGCAAATTAACTCCCAAATTTGTTTCTTACCAAACAAAAAAACTTAAACATAGACCTAATCAAACCCAAAAAACATTTATCAATTAGTACGGACAAGAATTCATATTTGTCATACTAAAAAAAACGGTTGGACAAGTCCACATAATCGTCAAATAATGAACAAACCTTTTAACAAATTGGCTGGACGAGCCCCCATATTTGTCACGACCGGCTCAAAGCCGTGACAAATAAGTGGAGGACATAGTAGGTTGGTGAGGTTTTGCAACACATAAGGTTTATTTATGTAAATAATAAAATATATAATACAATAAATCAAGGCCAAAATAACTACAATCTCTGTCAGACATGTTGTTAATGTGTCAGACAGAACCAAATTCAAAGTAATGACAAAAGAACGTAAACAAAACCATAACGAGACTGAAAAGGGAGCAAACAACTCAGGACGCTCTCCTGATGGTGCTGCACGACCTGAAGCTCTCTCCAAGTCCCTCAAGTCTGTCGTTGACTCTCAAAGGCTCAACTTAAATAGAGGAAGAGACAGGTGCACATAATTTGCTCAAGAAGCCTGCCCAGGTGCACATCATTCTCCCGATGAGTCTCTCAGCCACACCCACCGGTCGGCAACAGCAATGGTAACGGGAGACCCGTCACAGTCGCCTGTCAGTGACATCATACCCGCGTTATTATTTTGTTGAAACCATGGAAACACCGAAGACGCTTTAATATATGATGTGTTTTATTAGACAGACGAGCAACTGTTTGGAGACATTCATCGACAGAAACTGATTATTGTTATCTCAACACAGTTAGTGTGTGTGTGTGTGTACGCGTGTGTGTTTGTGTGCGTGTGTGCATGTGTGTACGTGTGCGCGTTTGTGCACTTGTGTGTGTTTGTGTACGTGTGTGCATGTGTGTACGTGTGTGCATGTGTGTACGTGTGTGCGTTTGTGCACTCGTGTGTGTTTGTGTACGTGTGCGCGTTTGTGCACTCGTGTGTATTTGTGTACGCGTGTGTTTGTGTACGTGTGTGTACGTGTGCGCGTTTGTGCACTCGTGTGTGTTTGTGTACGTGTGCGCGTTTGTGCACTCGTGTGTATTTGTGTACGCGTGTGTATTTGTGTACGCGTGTGTTTGTGTACGTGTGTGCATGTGTGTACGTGTGCGCGTTTGTGTACGCGTGCGCGTTTGTGTATGTGTGTGTACGTGTGTGCGTTTATGTACGTGTGTGCTTGTGTGCAGTTGTGTATGTGTGTGTGTTTGTGTACGTATGCGTTTGTGTACGTGTGCACGTTTGTGCACTCGTGTGTGTTTGTGTACGTGTGCGCGTTTGTGCACTCGTGTGTGTTTGTGCACTCGTGTGTGTTTGTGTACGTGTGTGCATGTGTGCATGTGTGTACGTGTGTGTGTGTGTACGCGTGTGTATTTGTGTACGCGTGTGTTTGTGTACGTGTGTGCATGTGTGTACGTGTGCGCGTTTGTGTACGCGTGCGCGTTTGTGTATGTGTGTGTACGTGTGTGCGTTTATGTACGTGTGTGCTTGTGTGCAGTTGTGTATGTGTGTGTGTTTGTGTACGTATGCGTTTGTGTACGTGTGTGCGCGTTTGTGTATGTGTGTACGTGTTTGTGTTTGCGTGTGTGTGCGTTTGTGTACGTGTTTGCGTACGCGTGTGCGTTTGCGTACGTGTTTGCATTTGCATACGTGTGTGTGCGTTTGTGTACGTGTTTGCGTTTGTGTACGTGTTTGCGTTTGTGTACGTGTTTGCGTTTGTGTACGTGTGTGCGTTTGTGTACGTGTGTGCGTTTGTGTACGTGTGCACGTTTTTGTACGTGTGTGCGCGTTTGTGTATGTGTGTTTGTGTTTGTGTATGTGTGTTTGTGTGTGTGTTTGTGTATGTGTGTTTGTGTATGCGTTTGTGTACGTGTGTGTGTTTGTGTATGTGTGTTTGTGTACGCGTTTGTGTATGTGTGTGTTTGTGTGTGTGTGTGTGTTTGTGTATGTGTGTGTGTTTGTGTATGTGTGTTTGTGTACGCGTTTGTGTATGTGTTGTGTGTATGTGCGTTTGTGTACGTGTTTGCGTTTTTGTACGTGTGTGCGCGTTTGTGTACATGTGTGCGCGTTTGTGTACATGTGTGCGCGTTTGTGTACGTGTGTGCGCGTTTGTGTACGTGTGTGCGCGTTTGTGTATGTGTGTTTGTGTGTGTGTTTGTGTATGTGTGTTTGTGTACGTGTGTGTGTTTGTGTATGTGTGTTTGTGTACGCGTTTGTGTATGTGTGTGTTTGTGTGTTTGTGTGTGTGTGTTTGTGTATGTGTGTTTGTGTACGCGTTTGTGTATGTGTGTGTGTTGTGTGTATGTGTGTTTGTGTACGCGTTTGTGTATGTGTGCGTTTGCGTACGTGTGTTTGTGTACGTGTTTGCGTTTGTGTACGTGTGTGTGTGTTTGTGTACGTGTGTGCACGTTTGTGTATGTGCGCGTTTGTGTATGTGTGTGTTTATGTACGTGGGTGTGTGTTTGTGTACGTGGGTGTGTGTTTGTGTACGTGTGTGTGTGTTTGTGTACGTGTGTGTGCGTTTGTGTTTGTGTGCATTTGACAGACGAGCAACTGTTTGGATCATTCATGGACAGAAACCGATTATTGTCATCTCAACACAGTTAGTGTTATTGTTTGAATCTCTTGTTTTCTTGATTATATTTTCTTCCTCATCATGTCTTTATGGAGCGGTGCTTTGTGCACTGGTCAGTCATGTTGGGACAGGAGCTCGTCCACAAACTCTTCCCACAAAGTTGGGAGCATGAAATTGTCCAAAATGTCTTTTGGTGAAGCATTAAGAGTTCCTTTCACTGGAACTAACCCCTGAAAAACCCCACACCATAATCCCCCCTCCACCAAACTTTACACTTGGCACAATGCATTTCTCCCGGCAACCGCCAAACCCAGACTCGTCCATGGGATTGGCAGACAGAGAAGCGTGATTGGTCACTCAGAGAACACGTCTCACACTGATCTCTGATTGGCTGTTCTGTTTCCCTGCAGCTCACACTCCAGATAACAGCTTCCTGGGCTTCGTGGTGGAGCAGCACCTGAACGCCAGCGACGTCAAGCACATCGACGACATCAAGCGGCAGAACCAGTCGCTGGTTTATGGCAAGGTGGACAACTTCTGGAAGGTGAGCTCCACTCACTGTGTACATGTGAAGCCCAGTTGTGTTTATATGCTAGATTTGGTTTTCCCCCCGTTTTCCGATTTTGCGTGCCAGCAAAAGTGTTTTCAATTGGACGCTGATGACTTCAACATTTCCCACCGCAAGGTCACGGCCGCTCCACTGTTAAGACGTTCCTGCAGAGACTTTTCTCTGCCCATCTGGATCCGAAACGGCCCGTGTGATGAGAGAGACAGAGAGCACACACAGTTCTGGACATCCAATCCCCCACGCTTCCTCCTTTCTTTAAACTCTCAATCCATTCCGATGTCCTTCAGGGAAAGTTTTCACGTTTTTGGCATGCAGCGAGGAACGAAGAGTCGTATTATGGATAACAGTCTGCACGTGATATTAGCTAATCAGCTCATTTACATTTCTTAAAGGTACAGTAACACAGTAAAAAACATCCAGAAAGATGGTTTTCGCATTTACTTTTCTTAAAGTTACAGTAACACAGTAAAAAACATCCAGAAAGATTTTATTCGTATTTACATTTCTTAAAGTTACAGTAACACAATAAAAAACACGATAAATTAGCCAATAGATTAATAGATAAATTAGTCGATAGATTAACCGATAAATTAGTCGATAGATGAATTGATAAATTAGCCGATAGATTTAGCGATTAATCTATAAATTAGTCTATAGATTCATTGATTAATCGATAAATGAGTCGGTAGATTAATCGATAAATCAGTCGATAGATTAACCGAAAAATGAGTCGTTAGATGAATCAATGAATTAGCCGATAGAGTAATCAATAAAGTAGTTGATAGATTAATCGACAAATTAGTCGATAGGTCAACCGATAAATAAGTCAATAGATTAGACGACAAATTAGTCGATAGATTAATCGATAAAGTAGTCAAATAGACTAAGCGATAAAATAGCCGATAGATTAATCGGTAAAGTAGTCAAATAGACTAAGCGATAAAATAGCCGATAGATTAATCGGTAAAGTAGATGATGGATTAATCGATAAAGTAGGCGATAAAGTAAGTGATAGAGTAGCCGATAGATTAACCGATAAAGTAGTTGACAGATTAATCGATAAAGTAGTTGACAGATTAACCGATAAAACAGTCGATAGATTAATCGATAAAGCAGTCGATAGATTAATCGATAAAGCAGTCGATAGATTAACCGATAAATTAGTCGATAGATTTAACGATAAAGCAGTCGATAGATTAATCGATAAAGTAGTCGATAGATTAATCGATAAAGTAGTCGATAGATTAACCGATAAAGTAGTTGATAGATTTAGCGATAAAGCAGTCGATAGATTAACCGATAAATTAGTCGATAGATTAACCGATAAAGTAGTTGACCGATTAACCGATAAAGCAGTCGATATATTAATCGATAAAGCAGTCGATAGATTAATCGATAAAGCAGTCGATAGATTAACCGATAAAGTAGTCGATAGATTTACCGATAAATTAGTCGATAGATTTAGCGATAAAGCAGTCGATAGATTAACCGATAAAGTAGTTGACCGATTAACCGATAAAGCAGTCGATATATTAATCGATAAAGCAGTCGATAGATTAATCGATAAAGCAGTCGATAGATTAACCGATAAATTAGTCGATAGATTAACCGATAAATTAGTCGATAGATTAATCGATAAAGCAGTCGATATATTAATCGATAAAGCAGTCGATAGATTAATCGATAAAGCAGTCGATAGATTAACCGATAAATTAGTCGATAGATTAACCGATAAATTAGTCGATAGATTTAGCGATAAAGCAGTCGATAGATTAACCGATAAAGTAGTCGATAGATTAACCGATAAAGTAGTCGATAGATTAACCGATAAATTAGTTGATAGATTTAGCGATAAAGCAGTCGATAGATTAACCGATAAAGTAGTCGATAGATTAACCGATAAATTAGTTGATAGATTTAGCGATAAAGCAGTCGATAGATTAACCGATAAAGTAGTCGATAGATTAACCGATAAAGTAGTCGATAGATTAACCGATAAATTAGTCGATAGATTTAGCGATAAAGCAGTCGATAGATTAACCGATAAAGTAGTCGATAGATTAACCGATAAATTAGTTGATAGATTTAGCGATAAAGCAGTCGATAGATTAATCGATAAAGTAGTCGATAGATTAACCGATAAATTAGTCGATAGATTTAGCGATAAAGCAGTCGATAGATTAATCGATAAAGTAGTCGATAGATTAACCGATAAATTAGTCGATAGATTTAGCGATAAAGCAGCCGATATATTAATCGATAAAGCAGTCGATATATTAATCTATAAATTAGTTGATAGATTAACCGATAAAGCAGTCGATAGATTAATCGATAAAGCAGTCGACAGATTAACCGATATAAAAATAGTCGTTAGTGGCAGCCCTACATGTAGCCCGTACTTGTTTGTTCACAGTTTAAACGTTTAATTTCTAGATCTGAGGTGAATTATCCATTATTGCTTTTAGTACGACTACGTTACAAAGCTGAGCACTACCTGAGATCATCATTGCCATGTTTTGTGTTGTTCCAGCCGTGACGTCGCAGAAATGGAAACCGTTTCTAAAATAGATTCATTGCGTGTCTGGTTAGGACACAAACTCTGATTAACATGGAAAAGATGCCTTTTATCGCGTGCCGCGGCGTAGCGTCGCGTGTAGTTAGGACACGGTGTAAGGGTCAGAAAGAGGACATTTACATTGCCATTTGCATTTAACCTCATGCAATTTTACTGATGCCGTCCTTCACCGAGAGAGAGAGAGAGAGAGAGAGAGAGAGAGAGAGAGAGAGAAGACCACAGCCTCTCAAGGACTGGTTTCCATGGAAACAAACTTGAGCATAGACCCTGTATCTGTGTATGTGTGTGTGTGTGTGTGTGTCGTCTAGAGATCAGAGGACATGTGTATAGGCTTTTGAAATGCAAATAAAGTCTTGGCTGTGTCTTTACGCACACACACACACACACACACACACACTCATCGCATTCACAAGTTCACATGTATTGTATCTGTGTGTTTGTTTTCTCTCTCAAACACAGATGCTCTTTAATATGTGAACGCCTTACATTGGAGATGGAGACTTTAGTGCACTACTTGAACGAAACACCCGATCACTGCACATTTTCCTGATCTCCTGATGTCAGTGTTTGCGTCTCCTACTCAACGCTCCCATAATCGTATCGTTGCGTGTGTGTTAGTCGATGAAACAAGGAACTAACTGACGATTAAACTAGGAGATCATTGATATTCTGTTCGGTAGTGTGTGTTCTGATAACTCAGAGCTGAATCCAGCAAAACATTTTGAGACCAAAATATTTGACAAATAGATATTACATTTGTAATTATTTAATTATTATTAGTTGTTTAGTAGTAGTTTAATTATTAAAAAATTGTATAATTAATTTTTTATATATTTTAATTTTTTTTTTTTGAATGCTACATTTATCATTTTGATTGTAATAATTTATTTGTTCATGATTTTAGTTGTCACATTCATTTTTAAAGTGCTACATTTGTTATTTATTATTTAAATGGGATTCTAATTAAGATTTTTGTGTGTATGCATGTTAAAAAAATACATATTTTACTACTTTTTTAGGTTTTCATTTATTTGATGATGATTATGGTTTATTTGTAATAATATTGTATAAATATTTTTTAGTACAGTTTTCACTCGCCTGGTTATTGTGACCTTGTGCTCATATTACATATTTGATCAATTAATTAGTAGTGGTAGTTTATTTATTCAAATTATTTATTCTTAAATCAATACATTCTTTAAATAATTTATTCTAGTTTAATATGTATATATATAAAAATAATCCATAATCATCATCAAATAAATAAAAACCTAAGGAAATATATCATATGCATACACACACACACACACACACACACACACACACACACACACACACACACACACACACACACACACATATGCATATTATATCTTTTTTAGGTTTTTATTTTTGATGATTGTCTTTTTTATTTTTATTATTATGTTTTATCAATATTTTTTTAGTAGTGTTTTCACTCATTTGGTTCTTGTGACCTTGTGAAACACACACACACACCCACACACACACACACACATGCAGCAGCTGTATTTCTTTTTCCACTCTTTGACAGGAAGTGGGCGTCTCTGTATTCTTTGAGTGTTTGTAAAGGAAAGGCTGATTTTATTCTCTTCTCCTCATGGTTTCCCCTCGAGTCCTGCGTGATGGTTCCTGTCTACTTCTGCTCAGCTCAAAGATCTCACTGAGAGCTAGAAAAAATGTTAATAATATAAATTTGTATTATTGTTGGCTCATTTTGATTATATAGTAGGTGTTTTATTATTATTATTATTATTATTATTATACGCACTGGTATATTTGTGGCAATAGCCAACAATGGGTCCAAATTATAGATTTTTCTTTTATGCCAAAAATCATTAGGATATTAAAGGAACACGCCATTATTTTTGAAAATAGGCTCATTCTCCGACTCCCCTAGAGTTAAACAGTTGAGTTTTACCATTTTCTAATCCATTCAGCCGATCTCCGGGTCTGCACTTTTAGCATAGCTTAGCATAGATCATTGAATCTGATTAGACCGTTAGCATCTCACTCAAAAAGAGTTTGGATATTTTTCCTATTTAAAACTCGACTCTTCTGTAGTTCCATCGTGTGCTAAGACCGACATAAAAGAGAAGTTGTGATTTTCTAGGCCGATATGTCAGGAACTATACTCTCATTCCTGCGTAATAATCAAGAGCTGTGAGCCGCCCCATGAGTGCAGCGGCGCAATGATATTACACAGCGGCTGATAATAGGCTAACTTCAGTCGACATAACCAACGGGACAACAGAGCGAGCGCTGGGGACTATTTTCAGGGATTGAGATGCTAACGGTCTAATCAGATTCAATGATCTATGCTAAGCTATGCTAAAAGTGCAGACCCGGAGATCGGCTGAGTGGATTAGAAAACGGTAAAACTCAACTGTTTAACTCTAGGGGAGTCGGAAAATGAGCCTATTTTCAAAAATAGTGGCGTGTTCCTTTAAGTAAAGATGTGCCATGAAGATATTTTGTATATTACATACCGTAAATATAACAAAAATGTATTATTAGTAGTAATATGCGTTGCTAAGGACTTCATTTGGACAACTTTAAAGGCGATTTTCTCAATATTTCAATTTTTTTGTGCACCTAGATCAGGGATGGGCAACTCCAGTCCTCGAGGGCCACTGTCCTGCAAAGTTTAGCTCCAACCCTGATAAAACTCACCTGCCTGTAGCCTTCTAGTAATCCTGAAGACATTGATTAGCTGGTTCAGGTGTGTTTGATTAGGGTTGGAGCTAAACTCTGCAGGACAGTGGCCCTCGAGGACTGGAGTTGCCCATCCCTGACCTAGATATTCATATTATTGTCCTATCCTAACAAATACATCCATACATCAATGGAAAGATCATTTACTCAGCTTTTAGATTATGCATGAGTCTCACTGGTTTTGGTGGCCAGGGTCACATATAGTTAAAAAATATTTAGCCCCGCCCACACAGTCTTGCTTACATCAGCAGAAATGAAAACTGGTTTCAGAGTGTTTTAATTCCGTTGTATCGACTATTTCTCACGTGTGTGTGTGTGTGTCTTTTTGTGTTTTAGGATAAAAAGAAATACCTGGACATCATTCATTCATACATGGAAGTGCACGGCACGGTCCATGGCACGAGTACGGTCCACCTGCCGGGTTACGTGAAGAACCACGGCATCCTCAGCGGACGCGACCTCCAGTTCCTCCTGCGCGAGACCAAGGTTTGAATGAACACGTGTTTTAAACTGCCATCTACAATTTACCTATCAGTAAGCCCCGCCCCCCCTTAGTTACTGTTGCTAACTCGGACAAACAAACGGAGTTGCTATAGGCCAATTTACTGTTTGTAAACATACAGGATGTGCGCGCAGATAGGTTGCAGAAAACCAGTGAGAGAGCGTGTAGGCTATAGAAAATGACATGATACGGTACAAAATCGTTCCTTTTAAAAAGATTATTTATAGATATATATTTATAGATGATTAATTATAGATTATTAGATGTTATTTTCGAAATGTTTCCGCATATTACTATAGTTTGTCTCCCAGTGATAGGGCTGTGCGTGACCACTGAGGTGGCTGAGATATCACTGGCGGTAGTGGCCTATCATGAATGCTGTTTTACGTGAATATTATGACACGAGTGAAGCACAAACATTTATTTCCAAAAATAAATAATAGGATCTTAATTAAATGTTAAATGTTTTGGGTGAACTATCCCTTTAAACATATCTAAAATTAAATTAATTTGCATATAACCAGTTTAATATGGAGAGGCACTGAAATGTAGACTTCCGTGTTTTTGACGTACAGTGTTACATGACGTGAGAACAGTTAGTTATTTCGGTTTGTATGTTAGCAGGGACTTTAATCGTAACTTAACGAGAGTATGACGAACAGAAAATCCTCTCAGGATCCCTGGAATCAGTGTTGCTGTACCTCAGGCATGACATTTGAGCATTTTAGCAACACCATCAAACCGATGAGAGCTTCGGATTTTCCAATGTTTCTCTATGGCGCTGAAACCTAAAGATGTCCGAGTCCCAGCGCAACTGATACTCAACTGCTATTGGCTCATCTGCGTTCGAGGGGAGGGGCTTACCGATAGGTCAATTGGTTATTCTGCTCAGTTTGTACCGTTCAGACGACCCAGCGGTGCTTGAAACTTAAGCATGAGGGCTTCACTGCACTTCACGGAACGTTGATCACTTTGTGGCCAGTGCTGCACTTGAAGATCAACCACGAGAGAGGATGTGCTGCTTCTCTCAGCGTCATTTCCTCCGGCCTCAGCCCCTTTTCCTCGCTTTGAGCCCAATGTTTAACTCTCCTGTTGTTTCAGCTTCATGCAAAGTCCTGAAGAGAACGAGGCCGCTTCATTTTCATCTGGTCTTGAGACTGATCCATCAGTGCTGAGACTCATTTACACATAAGCAAAGTCACCGGGATCTCCTCAGACATGCAAATGTTGCCTCTCACACACATGATGTCGAACGCTGGCTCTCTTCAGTGTCTCTCTGCTGCCACCTTTTGGTCAACAACAGAACTTTTTTTAATACTTAAAGCTGCATTATGTAACATTTTTTCAGTAAAATATCCAAACACCACTAGGCCAGTGTTTTATATTTTGTTCAGTTGAGTACTTACTAGAGCTTAGATCGGGCTCAAAAAATCAAGCCCGACCCTACCCGAGCCCGGCCCGACACATTAACTGTAATTATGAGCCCGATTTAAATCCGACCATTTTTTAACCCTCTAGGCGCCACGGTCGAGTTTACTCAACAAGATGCGGCACTGAATAAAACGGCCGATTTTGTCAAATAGGGTGTCAAATTTCGTTTGACCTCCCCTCCTCTAGATGTCAGACATGTCATACTTCATCCCCGACTCAAAAAAACGTCATGCTTCTATACAAAATCTTCGTTTTTCGGCCGTTTTGCATTCACACTGGCAGCGTTTGTCTCACGCAGCTGAACCGCGGCGCGTGTATTGCAAATACAGTTAGTGGGCAACGTGGAGGCAAGGTGGGGAGTCACAATGGCAATGACAGTAGTCCGAACTGTGCACACTCGGCGGGCGCGCACGTCTGTCTCTCGTCTTGTCCCGTCATCTCACTCATGATCTCTGCCTTACCGTGGCGAGTGATCTTTTGAACTAAACAGGTCTTGTCTACTTGTGTTTGTGTGTCATATGAATAATATATGTGTCCCATACATGGAATCAGAACTATGTATGTAGTAAATGGAAAATCTCTACAGCAAAAGGCCAACCGTATGCATTCGGTTTGTTTCTACCATTTATTAGTAACGATTTACACAGTTTGTTTACTATTTACCTGAGCATTGAGTATTGTGCAATATAGCATACAGAAGGTGAGGGACATTTTTGGGGGGAAGAAGTGCTACATTTATCATTTAAACATGTGACTTTTCATGAAAATTCTATAATCTAAGGTGACCACCACCATATGACGTCATAATATGCAAATTAGATGGGACAATGTAATCCCTACATAAACTTTGGGTCATCCTTAATATTTCTCTAATTTACAGAAAGTCTCTATCTTTCATCACTTTTAAGATATAGCCTTTTCAAATTAAGATGTCAAAATCGAACGTTTTAGGAAAAAACCTCTGGCGCCTAAAGGGTTAATATGTGGGCGGTCTTAGAACAAGCCTGTAATGAGCGGAGAGGACGGGTGTGACGCTCGGCTCGGCTCGGGCTCGGCTCGGGCTCGGGCAGAGAATCTAAACTCTAGTACTTACAATATCCCAAATGTTTCCGACTATTTGTAAATGGTGAGATGCTATTTTACGTGTGAGGGCGTGGCCTGTCGATGACATCATATCTGCGTTAGTTTGAGGTTTTATTCTGCTAGCGGACGGAAACTTACATAGTGCAGCTTTAATAATAATGATTATTATTATTCATTTATATAATCAAAACTATAAATGACAATAATGATATACATGTTGTTAATATAATATTATAATCGGTTGTTATTTTGATTATATAACAATTTAGTAGAATATGTTTTTTTATAATATATATATATATAAATAATAGTAATAATAATTTCATAATTAGTGTTTTCATTTTAATAACAGTATACATTATTATATTTAATATATTAAAACATTAATGTTACTTTTTATTATTATTGTTACTTTATTATTATTATTATTATTATTATTATTAATCAATTTAAGTTTAATAAAATATATTTAGTCATTTATAATGCATATAAATAATTACAAAAATATTTGTTATAATTTGTGTTTTGTTCATATTAATAGTAATATTAAACTTCATATTTTTATTTATGGTATTTTATCATTATAATTATTATTTATATATTGTTTTAAGTCATTTAAATACAATTTGTTTTTAATAATATTATACATTATTATATTTAACATAATATAAATTTAATATATTAAAACTTTTTATTATTATTATTATTATTATTAATCGTTTTCATTTGAATAAAATATGTTTAGTAATTTATAAATGTATATATTTAAATAATATATATAAATAATTACAAAAATATTTGTTATAATTTGTGTTTTGTTCATATTAATAGTAATATTTTTATTAATGTTATTTTATTGTTACAATTATTATTATTTATAGTGCTATATTTATGTTATTTATTATTTTGTGTGTGTGTGTGTGTGTGTGTGTGTGTGTGTGTGTGTGTGTGTGTGTGTGTGTGTGTGTGTGTGTGTGTGTGTGTGTGTGTGTGTGTGTGTGTGTGTGTGTGTGTGTGTGTGTGTGTGTGTGTGTGTGTGTGTGTGTGTGTGTGTGTGATGATTGTTTTATTCGTAATCATATTTTATTAATATCTTTTTGTTTTCACTTCAAATTATTTATTCCAAAATCATATTTTTATTCATGTTATTTTATCATTATAATTATTTATAATTTTGATAATATATTGTTTTAAGTATTGTTAGAATTAGTGTTTTATTCATATTAATAGATTTAATAATATCACACATTATGATATGAAAATAAAGTTAATTATGAGTACTAACTGTAATTCTCTAATATTAATAGTAATATTAAACTTCATATTTTATTAACTTTATTATTGTTGTTATTATTGATCATTTTGATTAGATTTTAAAATGTAATTATTAATGACTTTATTATTAGTGTTATGTTCCAATACATATAATTCTAATAAATTGTTGTAATTCATTTTTTTATTAATATTAACAATAATATTATTATTGATAATTATTTTGATAATATGTAATATTATATCACTAATAAATAATTAAAATATTATATTCAAATAATATTTGTTATATTAATAGTACACATTATTATTTTCTATATTTAATGTTATGTTTGTGAAGACATTTCCAGCTCTTTTATGAAGTGTGTGAGGTTAAACTAGCATCACTCATGAAGGGTTCATCTGATTGGTCAGCACAAGCGCGTGGTCATCTGTCCGTCTCAGCACAGATCAGCCATTGTGTGTCCGGTGGAGCGCCACACTTCCACAAACACATTATTGTAGAAGTGTGTATGGGCCGCACCGCCTCTGCTCGCCGCATGGAAACATTTGCTTAAGTCATCTAGAGATGAATACCACACTATTGAGACGGCTTGAGCCGGGGATTGTGGGATTGAGCTCTGTTG